>VXAC01004156.1:76028-102289 GCA_013399225.1 Rhipidura dahli | reverse complement strand
TTATTATTATTATATATAATTCTAATATATATATTGAGTGGAATATATTGAGTGCTTGCTCCACCAGAGAGACCTTTCCGCAGATATTCTGAAAATACCCCTTTATACCACCTCAATCTCAGTTTAGTAGGGGTACTCACTGATAAGGATGATGACAGTTAATGATGATGATGATGATGGTGATGAGTATAAAACAACTGTGGCTAGTCTAGAGAGTATCTATTATCTAGTAAAAAGACAAAACAATGAGAGGGTAATAGGGGAGCAAGGACATGTTTTGATAAGCAGGTTAAATGTTGCATTGCTATATCATGTGTGTTTGTGTAATTGTTAATAGTGCTGTTATTTGTGTGGTTTAACTGTGAAAGACACACAAGGCAGAAATACAAGAGACCCCTACCAGTTTTGTCATCACTTAAAAGCCAGCACAGCTCAGCAAGTAGGAAGCTCAGGCTCCGTCTGTGTGAGGTGAATGCGGTTTCTCCTCAGGAGGAATGGGAAGACAGGTCAGGAGTCAAATGGTGCATGACCCTTGATTCCACTTGACATGAAAGAGGAGAGTTGAACTCCCCTGCAGCTCACTGTACCCTGTACTATATCTGTTCCTTTTTTTGAATAGTGTTCCTGGAGGGATTCTAGCAGAGATGGAGAAAATTTGAATTTTGTCTGATCTTCCCAGTACACCCAGTATTTTAAAATCTAATTATGAATTAGACTGACCCAGAGCAATGTTTTCAGAAGCAACTAGTCAGCTTAAGAGAGAAAAAAAAATTCAAATTGAAATGCAATATAAGTATCTGGGAGCCTAAGTCCCTTAGGATTTCACTTTTAAAAAATCAAGCTTATTTTAATTTTCTCTCAGTGTATCTAATTTCAGCTTGAAGTTCCCACTATTTGCATTTACTATAAAAATCCCCATATTTTGAAGAGGACCAAAAGACTATTTTTTGTGCTTCTTTTTCTCCAGTTCTTTTTCAATATTATATAATTTTTAAATATTATTCTTAAAAATAAAATGTTGTATGCAGTTCTTTTCCAGTACATCAGTGATATTTTTTGGCACTTCACCTATAATTCAATTTAGGCTTAAGCTCATTTTATTTTTTTCCTTTCAGTTAATGCTCATCTTGATAAACTCCTAAGGGCCAACTCCTCGGAGAGCTTTGTTAAATCTAATTTTATTAAAATTTAGGATATGAAAACCTTGTTTGCATAATATTCTATATTAAATATTTCTACTTTTTTTTTTTTGATACCTCATTTATAATCACTCTACTTTTTCCCATGTTTACTTTTCAAACTATAATGTGAAACAAATTTTGCGGGGCAACAAAATCTAGCTATGTTTCAGAACTAGACTTCACTTATGACTTTTGCTGCAATTTAGTAGGAATTGTGATGGATATTTTATCATGCCACTGTGTGGTATTGTGAAATTCAATAAGTCTAGTGATGACAGTAACAAAAATAAGTTTGTCAGAAGGGGATATCGTCATTCTTACAGATAAAAACCCTGACGTGTTGATCCAAAAGGAATATTTTTTCTTTTGAACCAAGACTGAGTTATCATTAGCACAATCATGAAGGAGAAAAGATGTATCAGAGATAAACCTAGGTTTTTTTAACTTTTAAGAGGTCTTCCAGTACCTGTTTTACTCTGGTCAGGAGAATTCTTATACTTGAAATCTAAGGATCATTGGATTCCTGAAGATGAGGCAATAATGTGTAATAACAATTCTTGCTCTCCAGGGTTGGAAAAGAGATAAGGGATGCTGTAGAAGTAATTAAACACAACACACTCATAATCCAGAATCAATAACATGTGATTTATTTTCCTATCATACATCATAAATTAGTAATAGGTAACACGAGTGTCTGGATCAATCTGCCCTCGTTTTAATTTTCTAAAACTTTGGTATCTAATCAAAAACAGTTCTCTAGTCTCCCCCATTAGGCACTGGAAGAATACTCTGCTCCAAAGAAGGCACCCGTTTCACACTGATTTTAGCTTCGAACCTGGTTTGAAACATGGTTTTAACATTGTTCCTTGAGCAGGGTGTAGACCAAGTGATCTCCAGAGGTCTCACCCAGCCTCAGATGGTCTGTGATTCTTGGGCAGTTGAAGCCTGATGCAAAAAACAAATGCAGCTGGAGAGCTTGTGAATCTCGGTGCTTGTGTGGACTGTGGGCCTAAGCTCTTCTTATAACCTCTTACAGTCTCGCCAACATAGTCAAAGGAAACTGGAGAGACACTTGCTAGGCCACATGTGGGTGCCAGGATGGAGGTGATTTGTACAAGATTTCTTGCACAAATGGAAGTTCTTGCAGTTATCTGTTCAAATCCATGTGATTCTACTTCTGAGCTAGATTTCACTATTAATTTTTTAAAGGGGATTGTAGTTTCCATTTTGCCTCATGTTAAGCACCCAAAACATAAAGTCATCAGAATGAAATGGAAACTTTTAAAAACCTCTCAAATTCTCCTCAAAATTCAAGAGAAGGAAATTTTGGCTTCTTTGTTTTAAAAACTCATTGTGCATAATAATCTTGACTTTGTTTGGGGTATTTTATGCATTTAATCATTAAGGGACAATCATTGTCATATACATGATATCCTATTTCTATTATTTTAATGTAAGTGAGAAAGAGTGATTTAAAAGTTCTGAATACAAGAGTTTAAGTTCAGTGATTAAGGAGGATCAGAGATGACCAAACTAACATCTCACCATTTACATGATATGCAGAAAAATATTGCTAGGGAAATACTAACCGTGTCACTCTGCTTATTCAAAGATAGGTGTAAATGTAACACACCACGTTGTCATTCATTTCCAGTGTATCTCTCTGACAGGTCTCCTTTCTATTAAATTAATTTTCCTTGGCCACTGAGATTAGGAATATGATTCCCTAGAGTAGTGGTTAGAACTCTTACCTGAGTAAGGTCAGTTTTTCAACATTTCTTCATAGGTGTTTAATATATTTTATCCAATTACTGTTTAATTTAAAGTCAATGGGATTTAGTGTTGTAAGTGATTTCATTACTAGAGAAACTGTCCTTATGAGAAAAGTCCTTTCTCATTTACTTAAAACTAATAGCACTAGTAATCAAGTGCTAAATTTAGCACTTAGGTGTCAAATCAAGGCCCAGAAAAGAAAGAAAGGAAATGGTTTGGACCATGATTTGAGCAACTGTTACTTTGGTTATGAAAAGGTCTGATGCTGCTTTATTATTAAAAGGTGTAAAATAGGATCAGGCTTCAGCAAATGCAATGAAAATCTGTTTGGTGTGAAACACATAGCGGTAAAATCCAATTCAAATGTTTATATGGGACCTTACCTTCTCTCAAGCAACAAAAAAATATTTATTTTTTAAAATTGTAATGCAAAAATGTTTTTAAATAATTAAAAGTTGTTTCAGTGGCTTTATAAGCAAGCACTGTATTAATTTGTTGTTGTTATGCACATTTTGAGTTTTTCATGCAAAAAGGGAAATGGCAAGCAGGAACATTTTTTTTTAGGTGAGAAACCTTAAATTGGGTGATAAATTTCCTTTGTTTTCTTCAGCATATTTTTATATCTTACTGTTAACTATATAACAAATGTCCAATATTTATGTTTCTGCTGAATAACCTTGGAGATTTTTCATAAGTAAACAGTCATAAGATATGCATGCAGCCGCCGCTTTTAGTTCTTTCATTCTCCTGTGATTTTGAGTGTATGTGTGTGAGAGACTGGCATTTTATATTGACTGAGACAAGTATAACAACCTCCAGTGGCTCAGCTGCCATCACAGTAATTCTACATCTCGTCCAATTTGTGAAGAAATGTAACTCCATGCTTTTGAAGTTTTGATATAATGGAAATGGAATGGAAGGACCATCTGAAAGATCTGGTTAAGGTAATACAGTGAGGCAAACAACGCTATACAGAGGTTTGCTGCTACCCATCCTTCCCCTTGCTTGATGGAATTCATGGCAAATTCAGGAATGATAATGTGATGGTTGGTGTGATGCAGAGTAATGGTGCAGATCTGAGATAATGATTTGAAAGATGGGGATCTTGTCTGGGGATCATAGTGCTCATGCAAGTTTTCCCCTTTAGTTGACTTTAGAGCTTCGAAAACTTTGCAGTGCTTCTTTAAAATGCAAACATAGGGCATGATTGTGTTCTGAGAGGTTCCTGGTCCCTTTAAACAAAATAAAATAAACAAATAAAAATTTGCAGCCAAAAATCTAATAGGTACCAGTGTTAATCTAAGAAGAATCAAATTACTCTCCAGCAAAATATCTCACCTCACTTTTTCTAAACTGCCATGTCCCACATAGGCATGGAAAAATCCATGAGTCCAATTGTTCTCTGACTTTAATGGTTTGCAATTTACCTCTTCTCAGGAAGTCACTTGTCTAATGCATCATTTTAATGTATATTGTGCTCATTTTATTCAAATATTGCTATATGGGCAGTGTGAAATATGTCTTTCATTAAAAAATTAGCTATATTAATCACACACAGAATTATCAAAAAACTGGGTAAGACTGATAAATAAAGTTATCAGAGAAATCTTAAAAAATCATATACATTTTTTCAGGCATTTATGTTCTTATGACTCATATTTATTATGATATTCACTAGACATGCTACCTCACAAGCTCTTACTGAATTTATCCTTCTCTGTGAGGCATAAGACAAGTACTAAAATCTCAAGGAATTAATGCAGATTATAATTGGGTTTTATTGCTGAACATTTAAGATTGCAGTAATCAACAGCTTTCCTCCTGTTTGTGCTCTGACTTACTGGCTTTCCTTAGTGGTGTGATATTTAGATCTGCTTTTTACTGGCACAAAAGTAAAAGCAAGGGGCAGATTAACAGAGTTTTGACCTTGTAGGCATGTGTACGTGTGTCTGTACACACAGGTGCATGAAACCCCAGTGTGCACAGCTGTGGCTTCACTGCATATCCGTGCTGACATTGGGTTTACGTCAATACCAGTAGGACCTTTCTCCACATCTCAGCAATGTTCTTTAAGAGTGACACAGAAAGGCTTCTTCTTACCGTGGAAATAAGTAATCAGTTTATACTCATTCCCCCCTCAGCTGACACTGCCAGCTCTGGTGCGAGCACACACCCAGCAGGAAGCGAACCCAGACTATTGATTCACTCAGGTTAAAAAAAGGAGCTTTCCTTTTAAACGTGTGGAGTCGTCGGGCACACATAAAGTCAGGAAAACATCTCTGAAGATTTAGATGTCTTTAAGGGTTATAAATGTGATCATGATGTGTGGCTGAAAATAGGTCTCTTTCTTTTAGGGTTTTTAATACTTATTTGTTGGTATCTAAATAAAGTATATATTTCAGACAACTTTCCTACCCTTTTGGGTGTGAAAACTACATTTCATTACAGATGGAGATTCAGGGTTTGGACATAGTGCTGATTTATCATGGGATGCAAAACTGTTTTCAACCATCTTATGTATCAAATATAAATCCTGATTGTGTAATTCAAGCTTCTGAACAGAACACATAGCATTTAGGCATTTCTCTTATTGGGTCTGGAATTAAATTCTGGGATTGTTTGAATGACATCACGCAAAAAAGTACTGCAGGATAAGCTAGAATGTGGACAAAGAGCACATACATTAATATATAGACACCGTTGGAATATACATTGTGTCTTCACAGTGTGAGAAAGGTGGTTTATCTCTGTCTCCACTGAGTAACCTAACTATCTGTTAGGTTACTCAGTGTTCCTTTTGTCTCTTTGCTCTGTAACTCTATGTTCATACTCCACCACCAAAATTCAGATTATTAAATAATACAGCAGGAAGAAAGTCATTGTTCTCTACCTCTTGCCTCCAGCTGGGATGGCATACGTCATGTTGTTTGACATATGCTTGATGGAGAAATATTTGAGCCCCACTGCAGTGGAACATATCTCCCATGTCTTTGCAAAGTGCTCAAACTACTAAGATGTTAATTTAAAGAAAAGATGACAACCATTAATCTGCTTGAAAAGAGAGGTGGAAACCACTGCAGTGCATAGATATCCCTATTACTATAAATGCTTATTAGGCCTTTTTAAGATTGTCTTCTAGAATTAGATCCCCCAGGAGACCTGAGCAGAAGAAAGCCTGGTTGCTGCACTGTAATCAATATTAGGTGTGAGTTAGACTGCTCATCCCTGCCAAGCCTTAATACAGTTATAGGTACCTGGGGAACTTTAAACTAAAGAAGTCAGGTGGCGAAGGATTTTAAGCTCCTCGGACATTAGGGGTCAGCTAAGGATGACAGTTTAAGTGCTTACTGTACATTTTGTGTAAGTCCCAGATTAGATACTCAAGTCCTTATATCCCATTGGGTCCTAAGACTTTGATGCATTGCTCTAAGCCGAGGCATTTAGCTGACATGCTTAGTCACTTAAGCTCCTGATAGAGGGAGAGTAAGGCCACCTGTAATCTGAATCACTCTTTTGAGTTCTCCATCTTTGTCAATTGACTACAGGAGAAACACAGGGAAAACAAATTTTCAGATGTGAGTGTTCTTCAGGTATGGCTTTAGTACTTAAAGTTGGGTTAAATGTGCCAAAGCATCATCACTTAGCGCTGAAAGTCACAGAGGAACTTTGTCATGAGCAGGAATTCACAGTCAGCTCACAGGCTTAAAACCCCAGTGCTTTAACCTACCCCTGTGCACACACATTCACTTTGTGAGTATCTCCCTGCCTCAATTCATGTACCTCCATGACTGTGCTGATCCAGCAGGAATATTTGGAGTCTTTGTTAAAGCAAAACTGGCACAAGTCTTGGATGAAAGTTAGGAGAGCACCTGAATGAAGAGTGACAAAACATATTCCACATGCATGCAAAATTGTTGCTCAGAGTGGAGTTTTTATCACTTGATCTGAGTTGTCAGTGCAACAGAAAAAGATTTTCTTTCATTTAAAAGTTACAAAGTGTTGCTATCTGTTTGATCTGAAAGTCAGCTGCTGCTGCCAGACCACTGCATTTGTAGCAGCAGCATCTCAGAGCGTTCAGTTTACTGAAATCTAGGCTGGCATTTTACATTGTTAAGACTACATAAAAAGCTTTAGCAAATTGCCAAGACCCATTTCCCCTATCCTCCCACTTAAAGAGTTACCTGGGCTTATATCACTGCTAATGTGAAACACTTGCTCACAGCAGCAAGTGGCAATTCTGGGTACATCAAACCCCAGGTGAGGAGTGATTATGATTCAATGTCAAGATTAATGTTGTCAAAATTTTAAAATATGGCTGACATGACAAAGCCCCCCTGCTGTCTGAGAATAGCCCAGACACAAATGCATTAGAACAACTCCAGCTTTTCCCTTAGTGCACTTAGTGCTGGGAAAATCTCTAGCTGGTTCTCAAATAATTATGAAAAAAGCACTGGAGGAAAAAAAAAAATGGAAAGAAAATAAGGACAGATGGGATGAAAACAAAATAGAATCGCCTATTCCATGCACAAACTGCTATGTGGGGGCAGAGGGAGAGGAGTGTTGAAAGATAAAACAAATAACTTTAGTTTAGTTTAAAAGTGCCCATAGTTAGAAATGTTTGTGACTTCAATGGGAAATATATTCCAGAGAGTTCTGCAAGCTCTTTGATGAATGTGTGGAATTGTCTCCTTGTCTCCTCATTACCACTTAAAAAAAAAAAAAGAAAAAGAAAAGAAAAAAAAAAAAAGAGGATCTGACAATTCAAGAGATCATCTTTAGCTTCTGTTGTTTTCCATTAGCAACGGGAACATACTCTTTTAGTGAAACACAAAACGTGGTTTCCAGAGCTACTGCTGAGTTTTGCAGCATGCCAAGACCTGATTCACTTGTTCCAAGAGCAGCTCAGAAAGGTGGTTAGAGACAGTTTTCAGTACTTTATTCGTCCCAATTATCTGTTCCTGCTTATTAGAGTGAATGAAACATCATGGCATTGTTTATCACAGGCTTTATGTTCACTAATAACACTCTTGTTTGTTACTTGGAACATGCTCTATGCAGTCAGTGTGGGTTCCTTCCTGCTAATCCCCACAAGGCTTCAGACCCATTTCTTTTTTCTTTCACAATAAAACTGCACAAATCTGAATCAGTATAGCTTTCTACCACCATTTTTCATTTGAAATTTGCCTGCTATCATGTGGATGAAGGTCTCTGGCCTTGTTTCAGGCCTGTCCTTATTTATAATCCAAACAAATCAAAATCCAGCACCACATTCATCCAGATATTTTAAAAATTGACATAAATTCAATGAATCATAATTGCTGCTGACTGAAAAGTTAAACACAGTTTCACTTGTATGAACAGTGCCTGTGACTCTCAGTCTGTCTTTGGTCTTTCTGTTCCTTTGTAATTCCATCAAGTTCAGGAGAATACATAAGAAACTGGGCAAGGTCCAGTGCAGATCCAACTCAATAGTCCAGTGGGAACCTAGGCAGGCTTTCCCAAATGTAGAAGCAATGCCAATGCAGTCAAAGTTTACCGGAATGGGTCCTCACTAAATTAAGATCTAGTATTGTGGAGAATTGGATATAATTCCTGACAGCAGTAGGCAGAACCATCTTGCCTCTTGCATCTGAAAATATTCAGAGATTTTCACAGATTTCATAGCATGGACATCTGAATATGACTGTTCTGGAAAAGTCATTGGACACAGCACCATCCTGGCAGGGTAGTAAAAAACTGCTGGCAGGTGAGGGCTGTGCCTCATTGAGCCCTTTTGCAGAACAGATTAATCAAAATGCAATTGTCTCCTTTTCACATAACCTGATGAGCAGTTACTTTATCGAGGGGACAGCTACAGTATATCCCAAGATCCTTTTGGGACTTTACTGGGGTGAATGAGGACATTTTCCCCTAAAGTGAAAACTGTAGGAAAAAATGTATAAAAAAAAATAGAGCAAAAGGGGGATTTGTGCAGGATAGGGGATGTGGTTGTTGTTCCTGTTGTTTTTGTTTTGTAATGTGGAAACATTTCATTTCCATGGAGTCAAATACTTTCTCTTCGGCTGGATAAATAATTTTATTTCTACTTTCCAGTGTATTTAGCTTTTCCCGCTGAGATTATCTTTGTATGTATATCCACATAGCAATTATATTTACTCACTTAATGTTACAAAATAAAATCTGTATCATGCGGGATTACCATTAATGTTTTAAAAGAAACAGAAGATCAACATTAGAAATACAGATTTATTTGTTTCTCTTTATTAAAACATTTTTCCTTTAGAAAAACATAATGTTTCAACATTATTGGAATAAAATAGGAAAGTCAAATGACTTGCTTTAATAAGTTGCAATTGTTTCTGAGTAAGAACTTCATCTATACAATCAACTAAAAAGAGAAGTTTCAATATTAAAAAATGGAAATTTGAATTCAAAAATAATTTAGTAGAGGGTTGGTTGCTTGCCATAGTTGTGAATATATTCTGTAAGGTGACATAATTTGGAGAATATTTTTCTTAGAATTATGCATATATCAGTCATGTTATGTTTTATTTACAATGACAAATACTTACTTTATGAGTTTGGATGTAAAACCAGTAATGTCCACCAAAAATGTCAGACATAACATAACTGGGCTCTAATCCATGATTAGGAGTCCTACAAAGTATTGAAATGGGAGTAATAGAGAGGAAAGTGACAAATGTCATGGTCTAGAACTGACCTCTCTCACAGGGTGTTATACAGCTGTGTTTCTGGGCCATTGCAGTAAATGCACACCACATGCTTCTCTAGGAAGTTACTTGTTTTGCTAGACCAGTTCTCTGTTATCACCATTAGTCTCTGAACAGGAAGAACTCTAGAAATAAAAGACAAAGGATGTGCCTGCATTGAAAGTAGATGCAGCAAATATATGCTGCCTTTATTTTAATTAGTGGCTTTGCAGCAGCCCAAGTTTCAGACAAGACTGTGCACGCCAATTTAGTCCCCTTGGCCTTGATATCAGTATTTAGATAGATAGTTCTTGCTAAAGTCTGTCACAACATCTGCATTGACATTCCTACCCATCCTATAAACATTGAAGGTATCAGGAGTTTCTAGTCTCATGGCTGGAATAAACTTCGTGAGGTCAGCCTGTCAATAGCAGGGCTAATCCTGATGTTAGATGAGGTTGCAGGGGACTCGTACTTCACAGTCACACCTCCAGATACAGAAACAAAGGAGAGTAATTATGTATTAAAACTGATACAGTCAGTAGCAATCATTTGTTTTGTTGTTCTTTTTAACCACACATTTCCCTGCACTCTTTTGGAGAAGCGCTTCAGTCATATCTGACATTACACATATGTCTGACCAAAGTGGGGGAAAATAAACTCGGTTAAGTGAAATGGTTGGATATCTCTACAAATTTTAACTATTGCTCTTGCTTTCCCCACTTACTGAATATCTTTTTTTTCTTTTTTTCATGCTTTCTAAAGGGATCTTGGTGGTCCTTATGCCACGTTTAGTTCTCTGCTGGAGATATTCTGCAATTTTCCTATTGACTCAAGGCATTTAATTTACTTTTTATTTAAAAATACTTTTAAGAAGTTCATGCATGTTACAGTAGCAGTACACTGGAAGTGTCTCCCATTCTTCCACAGCCACTTTTTATTTTATCACATGGATGACTTGAACACATGTACTTTTCCGTAAAATAAAAAGATTTTTGTACCCATCCTTATAAATCAAAGGATTGACAGGGAAAAAAAAGAAATTACCCCTCTTCAGTCCCACTTTTTGTGTGTGCATGCATGTGTCACTTCTGTCTCATGCTTCTTTTCCTGTTCCTCCTTGTTATCTCTCTTTATCTGCAAGGTAAGAAAAACAAAACAAAGCAAAAGAACAACCCTACCCTCCTTTCTATTTCTTCAACTTGAATATTACCTTTAAAGGAAGTATTGAACTACCATATTGTTTTCCTTCTGACCATAGTAAACAATTAGAGGTCAAAGGCAAAATTCAGGAAAAGACAACGTGTTCTTTTTTTGTGCCCCCCAAAATTTTATTGAATTACTGTTGTGCTGCCTGGTCAATAATGGTAACAACACAGAACAGATATTTATCTGAGGAAATACCATAGAATAGGCATTTTCTCCTGGATAAAATCTTGTTGTGGGTTTTTACAGTGACTGTTAGAGACAAAGCTGAGCAGAACATATTGGTTTTGTTTCTGTACTAGAAGTGTGAGCTAATCCAGCAGCCCACCACAAGTACTCTGGTCCTGGAGTCTCACACTGTTAAGTCCTGAAGGCTTGGAATTCTCACTAATATAATACATCAGCCAAGATGTAGGATCATGGGAATGTGGTTGGTGGAGCTGATCCTTCTGAAGGTTCTCTGCTACCTTTTGGAGTTTGAGAACCTATGAATTTAAGGATTGCAGCTCCTCTTTGCCCTACAGACATGTGTGAATCTTGAAAAATTACTTTTCTCTGTGTATTAAACCTTATCTCCAAAAAGAAGGGACCAAATCCTATCTCCTTTCACCTCTTTGGGACAGTGCCTTTTTCCTTTTACGTGTGAAACCTTGGTAAACAAGACCTCAGCCTTGGCAGATGCCTAAGAACCCCCATTTTGCCTCTGCTTATGATAAAATTCTTAACATGTGTAGTTGGACCACTTTGGAAAATATTTGAAGAGAGCACTGTGTGGAAGGGACTCGAAGGAAATAAGCAGTGCTAGATATTTTTTTTTTCCTTATTAAATATGCCAAGGTAAGCAAACAAATTTGAATGGAGGTGTTTGTAGCACAAACACTCAGTGCTCTAGGCTGCTACTTTTCATGGGATAAATTCCACTCTTGGTGCAGCCCAGACAACTTTACAGGCTTTGTATCTTAATTAAATCTTTCTAATGATTCAGAGCAATTCTTTAACTCCCACTTTACATTTGTTTGCCTGCTAACACGTGCTGTATATATGCCTTCAGATTCCAGAATCACATTATGGGTAAAGAATGGTTTGGAAATTTAAAAGTCAATTTAACTACAACTCTAAGTATTTATTTATTTATTTCTCAATAAAACATATTGGCTGATACTTTATTGTAAATAACCTAACCATTCAATTCAGGAGCCCTGCTGAAAATAAAATAATCTTGATAACAAAGCTTATTTACGAAGTTACAATAAAATACTGAGTGGTTTTTACTTTTACTAATGTAACTTCATCTATCTGCATAGTAATTCTCAACAATGCTAAGTTCTATTGCCCATTTGTAAGTTGATACTGCTACATAGTACAAACAGATGTTAAATTAGTTTATAAAAACACCTAGGAACAACTGTAGCAGCAGATTGCTTGTAAGTAATAGGCAAGATTATAAAATTCAGATTACAACAAAATGCAATAGCTTCATGCACTAGCACAAATTAAAAAATATATATACCATGGACAAGGTGCAAAATGGATCAAATTAAGATAATGCCAAAATAAATGGACTCAATATTATGTTAATATTAAAGAACTTTACCAGCACTGTGATCCTGCCAAAGAATTTTAATGTGTCTTCTATCTCCACTGGTGATGTTACCAGCAAAGAAATAGTTTAAAGGTCTTACCAGTGTTCTTTAAATACAAAAAATTATTTTCAGAATACTAAAAAAATCCCCTATACAATGGAGAGATGGAAAATCTGTTGTCACAAGTAGAGCAACAAAACCTGAATCCACATTGTTCATGTAAAAAATTTGCAAATAAGAAACTATTTTATTCAGTAAAGCCGAGGAATTACATTATAATAGAAACACTGACATAACCCTAACTATAACAGCACAAATGTCACTTCTATAATGAGGCAGAATTCTCTGCTGCTTTTCTAATCTCTAGAGACATGATTCTACAACAAAACAAAATAAAATAAAATATAAAAAAAGCAAACCCTGAAAATATACAAGAAACAAGCTGGTGGTGGTATCCTTTATTTTTTTTCCTCTTTCTAAAGGACATGTTGCCAATCCAAATTAGGTTAAATAAGATTTGAAATTAGTTCAGTCTCTATTAACAGCCTAGTAGAAAGAGATATGCACAGAGTGAAATGTGATTAACTAGCTGAAAGGTATTACAAATTACAAAAGAAGAATGGGCCATTGGACAAGCGCTGGGTGTGTTCGACTGAAATCAGTTTGACTGTCGTGAAAGGGAAAATTTTGGAGGGAAGAAGTGGAGAATGAGGCTTATTTGTGTTGGTTTTAAAGTCACACATAGAGTTGATTTTAAACCAGCTTTTTAATTCAGCCTCAGGGAACTGTTTATTGCAGCCCCTGTTAAAGGACCAGCCCTGTGGAGTCTATGAGTCTTTTACACATTGTGACCAGCATTACAATGACTGACGCAACATGGTGAGAAAAAAAATAAAGTTCCCTTGCTCCCTCTGTCCCCCACCCCTCTCCAGCAGATCAGTATGCTTGAAGAAAATGTCACAGACTCCATTGAAGATAATAGGTTTAGATCACCATTACATTTTCTATTCAATGAACTGAGTCTGGTCCATTTCTGTTGGAAAATTCACCTGTTTGAAAAGATTCATTTTCTTCAATGCAGTAGAATGTAGCAGCAGAGCAGTGATGCCTGCAGTAGGTATATATAAAAATATGTATATATATGTGTATGTATATGTATATACATACGTTTGTGTGTTTGTGTATATATANTATATACATACGTAAGTGTGTTTGTGTATATATATATATATATATATATATATATACATGGTTCATGTGCATATATATCTGTCTATATATCTGTAGTTCAAATGCTCTCCTGTATATAAGGAGTAAAGAAATAAGGAGACTAAGAATGAAGGGGTAAAAAAGAAGATTTAGACAACTCTAATTAAAATACGTTACTGAAAATTAAATCAAACCAGGCCTCTTTGTGCTCCTAGTTCTGTCCTCAGGCTGTGACCTTAAAAGATGGTGTAGAAGGCTTAGGCACAGTGCTCTGAAGTCAGAAAAGTGAATAATTTACCTAAAATTTAAATGGTGAGGGATAGACTATATTTTTTCTTTTTCTTACTGTAAGCCTGTTTATCAAAGACTCTTCAATAGAGGTTATCCAACCTGCTGCATTTGTAATGCAACAAACAGTTCCAGACCAACTTGATACAGTATATAAGGAAAAAATGTGTGGAAGAGAAAGGACAAGAAAAAGATTATTTGGTTTATTTTCTAAATTTTGAGACCTTGTCCAATCAGACTCTCTAGCCTCCTGCACAATACAACCAGTAGCATTTTTAACCATTTTCTTTATGCTTAGCATCTTTTCCAGGGATATTTGCACTCCTGATGTGAGATACCTGTGACAGGGAACCTAGAGCTCTTTATGAAACTTGTTCCGTCTTTCTCAACTGCTGAAAATCTCAGATTTGCTGTTGGAGTTTGTATGACTCTTAGAATTTTTCAGGGCTTTCTCTGATGGATGAAAGTATAACTTACTAGCTAATATTTTCCCCAACAGGGTATGTGTAATTTGCAATGAAATTATCCAAATCTCGACTCTTTTTGTACTTTCTTTTTTTTCTTTTACTTTTCTTTTCTGTTTTACTTAATCACAGTCGAAACTTACCTAAATGTTTATAAACTTAGAATTATTCTTTGATCTGGTCAGGGTACAGACATGCCTTTTAACTCCAGAGCTTTAGCATACAGACATCTACACCAAGAGAACTCCTCAGAGTATGAGGCATTAGATACTTTCATAGTGAAAAAGAGATGTATTAAAGTAAGTAATACGGGCTACACTTAATCTCTTCATGTGGTTCTGTAAACCAAAAGAAGCTGAATTCTCATCAAAAAATCTATTTCTCTCCATGTACCAAAAGGAGGACCAAGCTCAGATGGACACATATGGGCTGCAGAAAAATCTAAACCAGTACAGATAGGTCACAGCACATGCCACCAGCTGCTGGGAGAGATGGTCAACAAGACTCTCCTTTCTTTATACTTTTATTTCTGCAAAGACAAAAATATGGGCTTTTTTATTGTTTTCTCAAAATATTTTTGTCAAGAACATGGAACTCCACAAGTGAAAATTTCATTGTGAAAATATTAGCACTTTTTTAGACATTTTTGACAAAAGTATTTTGTCAAAGTCTTTTATTTACAGGGCATGATTTCTTCCTCTAGAATGTTTTTTTCATTTTTATTTTTAAAAATATTTTTGTAAGTTTTTTTTATTTTTTTAAAATTTCATTTTTATATTTCAGAGAGGGGCAAGCTACCTTTTAAGAGAGACTGTTAGAAGATTGTGTGTCTTTTCTTTCTATGCTCCTTTCTCAAGTTTTTTTTTTTTTTTTAATGGATCCAAATCAAAGGGTCATCCAGCATCTTTCCCCATCCATAGTTACTCCAGATGTTTGCTTCTTAATTTTTCATTTTTTTTCATTTCACATTTTTTTTACAAAAGTTTTACAACTTTCATCAGTCTTTCTTACCCCTTGTCTTATTTCTAATCATTTTAGCATAATGACTTTTAGCTATTTGATGACCCAGGAAGAGTCCAGTAGCAGAAATGGAATATGATTCTACCATAAAATGCATTTTCAGAATGCATATATGCAAGGAAGTTGAATTAATGTTAAAGTAACGATGCTGAGTTTTATGCTTCTTAATTTGGTGGGTTGATGTTTATATTTTGAAACTCTTTTAATGCAGTACTACTGGATATAATAAAATATTGGAATGCATGCAGGAATGTGTGAATGCAGAAGCACCAGGAAAAATTGAAACCAACATTAACAATAATTTCATGAGATCATAGAAAAAACTATTACTAGTTCTGAAAAACAGAGAGAGTTAAGTTCTTTTTGATTAGGAGTTCTGTGACAGCCAAGATTTTTTTTCTTTCCTTTCTTTCCTTTTCTTTAACAGTTGAAGGGAAGGTCAAGGCAGGAATTTTTCAAATTTTATGGTTCAGAGAAAATCACAAAAACTTGAAAAAAAATTATGCCAAGCAATTAAAACATGAATGAAAGGAACCATTTAAAAACTGGATTGATTTCTGAGTTGAACTCATCACTGTGCCTTATGGTGCATGACTATAAATTACTAATACTGGTTAAGTTCTCTCTGTTAACAGAATATTGAGATTATGACAACTAGGAAACAGAAGTACTTTTAATTACAACTCGACTATGAGCTCTCTGTGCAGGCTGAGAATCAGTAAAAGTTCAGCAACAGATGCTTTGGGCACACACATAAGAAATACCTGCAATCATTTAGCATTGCAAAGAGAATTCTGATGCTAATGAGGGCTAAAAATTGGATTCACAAGTTTACAGAGTACACCAAACTGAACAAAATTGTCAGCATAACATTTAAATTACTTTTTTGATAAGCTTGGCTATTTACAAATCATCAGACAATTACATCTTCCAAAAACTATTTAACATCAATTCACTCTGCCTTTTCAACACTGCACTTGACTAATTCCAAATAAATTGAAAAAAATTACCTTGCAGATTGCAAGAAACTGACCAAAAACAATTGCTACAGTTTTAAATTGCGTATCGTTAAACTAACTCCGCATAATAGTTTTCATTTGCATTATCTTCTCTGCTCCAAATGTTAACTGTTTCACAGAAGGACAGAAATATTTGGATTTGATTAGTCTGATACACTGAAAGGACTGTGTTTACCCTCAAATTATCCAGTAATTATCCATTAATTTTGACAATTAAACAAACCCATTAAATAATAATGGAAGTATTGAAAAACTATGTTTCATCTTTTCCTTTTTCCAATTGATATTTCCACTTCTTGTGCAAACCCATGAGATGACTGTAAGAAGAATACATCTCCCATCCTGTAAATGAATATCAAATACACAGGGTATGTTTTTACCCTAAAAAGGGGGCCACCACACCTCTCAAACATGAGAACATCAACTGCAAGAATAGGTTGTTACTGTAGAGGCAGCAAGTAACAAATGCATACCAATAACTCAAATGCTGGACACTGGCCCAGGTTCTGTGAATGTGTTTTGGGGGTTTTTTAGCAGGCTGTCCACTGGGGAAAAGATGACCAAGGAAACCCTGTGGAGATGAGGGGTGAGGGTGAACTCACAAGTCAAAGTATTCCAGATCTAGGTTTTCACACCTCAGTGTTTTCCATGACACTGAAGTAGTCATGGGTGATCTCAGCTCAGTTGCCCACAGGTCAGTTCTGGCCTTGCAAAGAGCATCCTCGATGCCACAGGCTGGACCAAGCAGCTGGCAGATGATCTGTAGCTGATGTGACACCTGCTGCACCAGAACTGTGATTTCCTGGACTGGCATCTGAGGACATCCCATCTGAAGTGGTACAAAACATCTGTCTGTGCACAGCTGCATCAGTCCTGGCAGAGTTAATGAAAGTGGGAAAGCTGTTCTGCCTGCTGGCTGTATGTGAACTTCAGGATAAAGTGAATAGTCCTCATGGGCATGATTTATGGGTTTAGACACCTCAGTGGATCTTACTTTGCTTTTAGTAGGCTTTCTAGAAGGTTATAGATTTCCTGCATCATGTTTTTCAGGATCATTTTCTTGTCTTCCTTGACATCAGCCCCCATTTTTATGGTCTTGGATGAACAGGTATCCTAACTATTCAGCATTGCAAATGGGGTTTGGACTTTGCAGTTGCTGCAGTTGAACAACTGTGGTTGGTCCAGTTTAGTTTTACACTGAAGGTATAATTTAGACTAAGTAAAGACATATTAATAGTCTGTACTTAAACAAAACAAAAAAAAAAAAAAAAAAGGAAAAAATATCCACTGCAGACATTTTCAGCTTTAGTGCAAATGTAATTAGTTTGATTTACTATAGCTATGGGCCACCAACTCCACCTAAGCTTCCAATGAATTGCTAAAAAGGAGAGGCAGAGAGACAGAGGCAGTCAGGGGAGTGAAGAAGTGTGTGGTACCAGCTCTGACACCCTTACTCAAACATCACAGCACACTTGGGTAGGATTTTCATAAGAAGGACTCAGAGGTATTTAGTGCTCACTCTTTGTTTTTTTTTTTTTTTTTTTTTTTCTTTTATGAGTGCTTAAAAACTTGTAAAANTTTTTCTTCTTATATGAGTGCTTAAAACTCTGTAAGATTGTCTATATATATATTGTCTGGCATGGCAAAGTTTTGGTAAGAGAGGGATTATAGGGATGGCTTCTCTGAGAAGCTGCTGGAAACTCCTCATGTCTGAAAGAGCTGGTGATGGTTACAGGATGGACCCTGCCACTGGACAAGGCTGAGCCCAACACTGATGGTGGTGGTGCCTCTGCAGTTGAGAAAGGAGAGGAAAATGTGACAACAGCTGCAGTAGAGTAATGAGAAAGTGTGAGGGGAACAGCCCTGCAGCCCCCAGGGCAGTGCAGAAGGAGGGGCAGGAGCTGCTCCAGGCTCTGGAGCTCGGATTCCCCTGCAGCCCCTGGAGCAGCCCATGGTGAGGCAGCTGTGGCCCTGCAGCCCAGGGAGGGCACGGGGGAGCAGAGATCCACCTGCAGCGGCTGGAAGAGCCCAGGCTGGAGCAGGGGGATGCCCAGAGGAGGCTGTGACCCCACAGGATGCTCATGCTGGAGCAGGATCCTGGCAAGACTTGTAGACCTATTGAGAGAGGAGCCCAAGTTTGCTGTCAGGATTTGTGACCTCATGTGGGACCCACACTGGAGCAGCCTGTTCCTGAGGGATGAACCCTGTGGATGGGACCCACACTGGAGCAGTTCATGGAGGTCTGTTTCTCATGGAAGAGACATCACACTGGAGCAGGGGAAGGGGGTGAGGAGTCCAAGCCCTGAGGAGATAAAGCAGCAGAGACAGCGTGTAATGAAGTGACCACAGCCCTGTTCCCTGTCCCCCTGTGCCACCGCAGGGGAGGGAAAATCAGGAAGAAGTGAGAGGTGGAGATGCTTTAAAATTTGGTTTTCCATCTCATTACTGTACTCTAATTTTATTGGTAATAAATTAAACTAATTTCCCCCAGCCATGTTTGTTTTGCATGAGACAGGAACTGGTGAGTGATTTTTCCCTGTCCTTATCTTGACCCACGATACTTTTGCTTTATTTCCTCTCCCCTGTCTGGCTGAGGAGGGGCGTGACAGAGTGGCTTTGGTGGGTATTTGGGATTAAGGCAGGATCAACTCATCACACTGAGATCGGAAAACCTGATTTATTCTATATTTATAGATATAATCTATATGGGATACTTCTGGAATAATGTTCAGTGGTATTAAAAGTAACACAACTCTTGTGTTTTGGGAGGAAAGAGGGAATACAAAAGTGTACCACCTGAAATACAACTACCTGGAAAGTGTTAATATAAAAGAATTTTTAATTATACTCTTTCACATCCTCCTTCTCCTAATAGAAACAGCACCGATACACTCTACAGTCTTTCAGTCCTTACTGTGAAAAATATCCATGTTTCACAGACAGAAAGGGCAGAAGGCGCTGTTTCAGAAGTCCTTTCAGGTTTTCTTCCTGTTATTTAGTCTTAATTAAATCTTTTCTCCCACTGCAGGACAGCAATAGTTATCTCATAGTTAACCAGTAATGAATAACTGCTACTGGTTAATGAGTAATCATTACCTCAACTGAGGCCAAGGGAAGCCTGGGGTTTCCTAAAGCAGGCCCCCTTCCTATTTGCATGCTGCAGGGTAACATCCCTCTCAATTTGGCCCAGAGACTTCACTTGCTGACTACCTTATCAGCAGCATAAATGCCTCTGTGGTAGCATGGGGTATTTGATAAGACTGTGTGTCACATAGCACTCAAACTCCATAATCATCTCTGAGCCACGGGAGCTTAAAAACAGAGTGTGAAGTCATCTTTCAAGTTTGAATGCACAAGTAAGCAAAGACAGTAATTAAACTTCAATTGGTATTTTATTTTTAATTCAGCTGCAAAGAGCAGAATCTCGCCTTCAAATTTAATTAACAGCCTTCCCCTCAGCCCCCTCCCACGTACACAGCCAGCCATCTATCAACAGGGAGCTAAATTCTCCTTTCTTACAACCCCAATGAAATCACAGTGGAGAATTTGGTCCAGCAGTTTACAGAGTGCTGATGAGAGCCCTGTCATGTAAGGAAGCACATAACTTTAAGCTGAGACTCCCTCCTACTGTTAAGAAATAACAGAGGATTTTTTTTTCTTACTAAGGATCACCATGCCTTGTCTTATACCAAATCTTTCTTATCCGCTGATTTCAGCATTCATTCCTTCTCTGTTTATAAAATAGCAAAGAAAAGCCACACTAAAAAACAATCAAACAAACAAACAAAAAACAAAAAACAAAAAACCAAAACAAAACAAAAAACCTTTTTATTCTTATTATTCAAAGGTGCTGTATCTGCATTTCTCTCCTTGAGACTGTCCTAGAATATAACAGGCTGATTCTCATAGACAAGATTTCCAAGTTCATGTCAGAGATGATTAGTGGAAAGGAATGAAAAACTTCCTTTATTGACACCATGGGATGGGGCTGGGAGAATGAGTGCAGTAAGACTGAAAGAAAAAAACCTACTCTTTAAGTCAGGAGTTATGGATCTTCCTTCAGTTCACCCCTTTCCTGTGTGTTCAGACCTGCTCCTCAGGCTGCTGAAGAGCTCTGAAAATACAGGTTTGAGAGTTCTTGTCAAACTCAGGTCAAACAAAGGTGTCAGAAGATAAAGTTGGAAATGGGATGAGAAGAATCACAAGCAGTGTTCTCGGTTAAATGGTGATGGAGCCCAGAAAATAATGGCTATCAGTGGGAAGGAGATAATAAAAGACTTTCTGATCCTCCTATGATATTGGCACACAGCACTCATGGATTGCCTCTTGTCATGCAAATGGAAAACTTGGTCCCCAAATGACCTTTTATCCCCTCTAGTATTCGGAATTAGTGCTCACTGTGCTTCCATCTTGCACCTCACAATTGAGGAGATACTGGGAAGCTTGCCTATCTAAGAAAATACCTGAGTGATAGCATATCCATAGGATTTCCCAAGGAGAACAAAAAAAACACTATCAAACTTAAATCATTCAGTTTAAATTACCCAGGTTTGAAAGATCAGCTGTGTAGCCATGTGCAGCACAGGTGTACATTCAAGCTGTAAAATCTGCATAAAGGTGCTTATTTGGATTCTGGTGAAGAGCTGGTTGTGTTTGGACTACAGCAACTCCAAGCTCTCTCTGTCTCTCTCTTGAAAAGCGTTATGCAAGCAAACACAAAAAGCTTGAAGAATATATGAGCTTAAAAGGAAATTACATGGCAGCTGTCTGTTGCAGAGTTTCATGTACCATGTCTTTGAATTCCTGTTAATGTCCTCTGTCAGCAGCAAGCAGCTGAAGCAAACAGGCCAGTGGTCTGGCCCACTCTGCTAATCCTTGCTTTTGGATATACCAATTACAGCGAGCTCAGACTAGCAGCAAAATTAATTAGAGGAAGAAAGCTATTAACTTGCTCTGCAAAATTAGGTGTGTTAAGCTCCCTCTCACACACCTCCACACATACGTACAGCTTTGCTAATTGATTACTGAGGAAGGCACCTGATATTATTACCTATATGTGTAGTCTGTGTTTTAAACTCCAGGGAGGGATGGAATAATTTTTTTGTTCCTGAGGCGCTACTAAAATTAATATTAAAAAGGAGACGGTGGGATGCTGCAACAGCATGGCATGGAGCGTTTGGACTAAATCCTCTAAAATGTTTAAATGTTGTTCCTACATAACCGTAATAACATTTAAATTGAATCTAGTTGAAATGTATGTTTCCAGCTACTTCTTTTCAAACATGGAGGGCCAGGATGGATTACTCCATAAAGCACTTCACTTTTCTCCTGTTAAGAGCTCAGTTATATTCCAGGCTGCCCAAATCTGCTGAGGCCGTAAGACAGCCATTCAAGATTAAAAAAGCATTTTTTTCCCTTTTTTTTTTTTTTCTTTAAACAGGTTATTGCTTGAAATCTTCACTGAGATTGAAAAAAAAAAAAAGTTAGCAACAGACCTGCTCACTGTCTAAACCATTAAATAAAGTTTAAATGGAAAAGGGCTGTCCCAACTATCTTCTTTTAATGAATGAGGTCCATTAGAAATTGATCTTCAGAAGACGACTTATCAGATTGGATCCCAGCAGTAATTACTACCTAACATACTGTATTGGTATCCTATGAAATCAATAGATAGAAGCATGCATTTTAAAAAGCATATGCTCATGTAGGTTATTTTAAATATCTCCAGCTCACAGCATCTCAAAAAAAGCACATCCATTAATGCAAGTGCAGCTTTCTGAGTTTATGTATCACTGAGTCCTGATTTGTGCAGCTTTCTGAATTAAGAAGTGTTGCTTCAAAAAACAAGATGTAAGTGAAATGTATAATTATAAGAATATTTATTATGAAAATTATTCAATACACAAGGATTTATTAAATGGCCATGGCGTTATGAGATGCTATAAGGAATACCAATAAAAACATTCATGCATTATTCTCAATGGTATGCCATTAAATAATCAAAGATCCAATCAATGCCAGACTCTATTTATGTTAAATGTAGTCTTACTCTGCACTTATTATTATAATTTTATATTATTATGTTCTGAACATGAGCTTGAAAAGTTTATAAACATGTTTATATGACTGTATTAAGATTATTCCTTTCCTATCAAGGCCTGTAGCTAACATGGTGACACTCAAGAGAATCTTGTTTAACTGGCAGTAGGTAAATATAAATAGCCTTCTAATAATTATAATATGTTGAATAGCAAGAGAAGCATATTAGAAGTGAAACAATATTGTCAGCCTAATTGAGTAGTGGAAGTAAGTTAACAGCCCAATAATGCAATATAAATTAAAATGCCATGAAATCATGATAATATAATAAGAGTCTAAATAAGATTCAGTGACAGTAATATTTCAGACCGAAAGCTTCTTTAAGATAGTTCTGTCTAAAATTACACACACGAAACTGCATTAAAGGGACATTACTAAGGTTGCAAAGTCAAGCACTCAAAACAAGTTAGGGAATGCTTGAATTAAGTTTGCCCGCGCAACATTAATTTGGCACCCTTGTGTGGGGGCATTATGGCACAGTCTTTAATTACATGATCACATGCTATTTTTTCCACAGGGTGCCTGCCACCTTCAGCTAATTAAGGTTCAGAGGAAAACTTAATTTTCACATTCTCTAATTTCTGCAGGCTTGACTTTGCAAGATTAATGATATTATTTTGACATAAGATTTTGGGTTTCTATCTATGTGAGAAAGAGACACAGAGAAGGAAGGGTGAAGAGGTAGGTGGGCCTGTATTTCCTTAAGTTAAGAAAACAAACTTTTTAAAGATGATAGGCATCCCATGGTCTCATACTGGCAGCCAGCTAAGTCTTTGGCAAAATGAAAATATAATGTTAAGCTCAGAAGGTAGGCTTATTTTCCTCAAAGCACTGCTGCTGAGGAAAACAAGTGAAGGGATAGCAAAAATGGGCTGCTGTCTGCATTTTCCTAGGAGGTGGTGGGTGCATATTTTCATCACCTTCCTCAGAACTGACTGGCTTGCTAGAAATGTTTGAATTTAATATTATTCCATTTTTTCTTTAAGTTTTAGTAAAATATATTAACTGAACTGTTGAGGTCCGTTCATCCTGACCTGGTCCAGTTTCTGTTCTCTGAGGGCACTTCAATTCTTCACGTATCTTCTTGTGACATTATTGATATACTCTAAGAGTGTTCTTGATCTCCTTATAAGTAGTTTTACTTTTTGTAGCCCGTGTCCTTGAAGTAACAAATATAGGTATAATCTTCTCCCTCTCACATTTCCTACATTTTATTTGTCCATCTTTTCTGATTTAAGCATCTTTGTTAGAAATTTGGTACCACAGTGGGGTGGAGCATTCCAGCCCAGTTCTTACACCTGGCGCTTACAGCACACTCCTGATTGCATGCTCAAGAATCACACAAACTTTTCACACCATCATGCCTTTAGCAAGAGTTTCTCTTTGAGATGATGAGGCTGGATCTTCCCCCTTCATTTATTCTTCACATTTTAAATTGGCGTATATAATTATTTATTTATCTTAATGTCAGTATGTATACACGTCATATATATATTTGGCAAATATGTGGACAAACCAAACTTTTTGACTTTAAAATACATCTCATTTGAATGCACTTGTGGGCTGCCAAGTAGGATTTTAGATTTCAGAGATGTCCAGTAGCCTCTCTGAACTAATTTACTGGTCAACAGAAGCAGAATGAAACTGTACTACAGAAGTTCGAGATCTCTGCCCACCTCGAGCTGTGGCTGAGGGTGACTGTGTACAGTGAGGTGGGTGATGTTAGGCTGTGCTCTGGACCCTGTCAGAGCACAGTTTTCTTACAGCTCACTGTGAAGCCTGGAAATGCACTTGATTCTGCATGACCTGAGTCACCTTTCCACTCTTTGTTCAGCTGTACTTGGACAAAACAGGTTAGGAATGACCCTGCAGTCACACAGCTATGTAAAGCATAAATTAGCTTTAAATCAACAAAATTCAGACTTGACTGTGCTCATTGCTGCTGAAACTTGAGTGTGGGCTGGGCTGTTTTACTATATGCACATTCAGACACAAAATGGACTTCAGAGTGTGCACTGTTTTGGTGCTGGGATACTTGCAGAGCTTGCAACAAGTGAACTAAGATCTCTCACAATTCCATAAAAAACATTGATCATTTCATAGATTTCATCAGCTGGTAGAGTCTGACTTGAGGATTTGGGGAAATGGGAACTGGAAAACCAATGTAAGATAGTGAGGAATTCTCCTGTCACCAGAAGATGGATGGAAATGTTCAAGAAAAAATCTCCAGCATCTTGTAGGACTACAGGTGGATCCCATAGCCTTGTAGAGTGGCTGTTTATTCAGCTAAGACCAAAGTAAATAAAGCTATTTTGTTCTTCTTCTCCTGTATTTTTTTTTTTTTTGTGGTGTGGGGGGGGGGGCGTGTTTTTTTAATTATTATTTTCTATCTCATTGCTTTAAGTGAAAACATGAGACTGATTCTTAAGCTTCTTCAAAACCAGTCAGAATATCTGTGGTCAGGTTAAGGTCTTGTTAACCTATTTCTGTGTGCATAGCGTGCATGCATTTCTCAGAGGAAAAGCTCCTGTTTTCCTTGCATGCATGAAAGGAATTAATGAAAGGAGTTACAGTTATTGCATGAGCTGTTGCATTTTCTTTTAATTTGTATCAAATTGGTGATACTACCAACACTTTCTAGACTGATTTGTTTCACTTTTCAGATATCTGTTTGGTTTTTCTCTTTGTTTATTTTTAAACAGATGATGAATGACTGTTTCTGCAGTAGCAAGGTTCATGTTGAACTGTAGAGCTGGAGGAAGGGACCTGTGCCTTTTCTCCAACAACAAATTTCTCTCCGCATTTGGAAAGAGTAATTCCTTTTGTATTGACAAATGCACTGCTATACCACCACATATTTGTTTTCTTCACCAAATGGAAGATTTTCGACAGTGCATTACAGATATCTGCATGATGCTGAGCTGCATGGTGCAGAAATGTGGTGAAAAAATTTAGGTTTGTCCAGTGATTTGGTTTAGGGTAACTGGAGTAGATTTTCAGACTGGTCCTCATGCAAAAATTTTCCCTAAACTGAAAAGGACATTGACCAGTTAAGAGCTAGAGTGAGGGAGATTCTTTTTTTCTTTTTCCTCTCAAAGCTTTTTTTTTTTTTTTTAATTTTGGATTTTTTTGTCAGGTAGGCTTGTCAAGAGGATCTTTATGAAGAGGTAAGACTTTTTTCAAATAGGTAAGAGTCAGTGCACTAATCTTGCCCAATGTTGCCTTCACCTTGCCTCTCTCACACCCTCCTCACAGCTCTTTCTTGCTTCCTTTTTTCCTTCTTGCCTCTGCGTGGGTGGACAGGTTCCCGGACATGGGGAATGGAATCCTTGCAAACCAGTGCATGGGGAGGTTTGCAGACTGAATTTTCTGTTGATCTACAACATGATCCCTCCCTTTAGCTTCAAATGGACTCAGTCAGGCCCATGGTGTTTGAGGACTCCAATTATATTTAATTACAGCTGCATGTATTTTTTGAACATATGTCTGCAAGCCAAAGGACTGTGAAAGTGATTTCATAAAGACTACTCAGTAGACACTCTTAAGTTATTTAATTAGTTTCACTGATTTCTAGAAATGCTTTTAAAAAACAATATTACATCTGATAAAGCAAAATAGTGATTACAATTAATATTTGGCCTTTATACATGACGTTAGTTCCGGTAATGAAGGGATTCTTGCAGACAAGAAGCTCTGTTAGCTCTCATGA
>VXAC01004156.1:52258-75978 GCA_013399225.1 Rhipidura dahli | reverse complement strand
AATATATATACTGGATGAAATACAGTGTGTTACAAGTTTTGGAAAATATACATGGTATCCACAGTCACCTCTTTCCCTTGAAACCAAACAAAGCTTTTCCCTCCTGTGGCAGCAAACCCAATTGCATATAGATACAGACCAGCATTAAGAAAATCTGCTTCCCCTGTTTGAGGCAGATCCTGGCTTGCAGTATTTGTGATCCTTTGCATGCAGGATGCAGGTAATTATAGAATCATGGTATATCCTGAGTTAGAAAGGACTCACAATGAACACTGAGTCCGACTCCTGATCAATCTAACTTAGCTCAGCCTAAAGTTAGTGCTGTAAATACCAGCCATGCCAAAATGACCTATATCTGTCTCTTTGCCCAAACATTAATCCCACCATAAGAACAAAGAATTTGACCACGTGACAACGTCTCATCTTTGTCAGACCATCCAAAGAGACTTCTCACCAAGATTCACTTTGTGCTGGAAGTAGCTGAGACTTGACTGCTTACCAGTGCAGAGAGGATAGACAGAAAGTGTATTTCTTCTTTCCTTTTTTTTCCCACTGACCTTCTTGCAAGGTTTAAAGCTTGCCTCGTTCCAGAGGATTGGAGTTTTCAGTCTTATAGCTACAAGCCCATACTTGTGTAAGAGCAGATTTCATCCAAAGACCTTATATTCCCTCACCAATTTCATGAGCCATTGCATTTCCCCATCTGTAGTGATTTAAAAAAAATACATTATATTACAGGATATGCAAAACATTAGCTGTGAAAATGGTTGAATCTGAGGTTTTATGGTTTATCACAGGAAAAAAAGTCACATCAGCTAACCCAACATGCACGGTATCCATTTATGGAAATCACTGCTAAACCTCCATGTAGCTATGCCTAATTATTTTTTTTTAATTATTTATGGGTTCTTTTTCCAGCTCTAATGCTACCTACTTAACACCTGAGGCTTTTTGCACCAACAAAATGAACTACCTTTAGTACCTGAAAGGAATTATGATTGCTAATGTACTCCTGTACTGTATGTGCTAATATACTCCTTTACAAGAATGATGAGCCAGATACTGAATGAAGTTCAGAAGCCAAGGGCAGAAATTCCCTTGAAAATTATTTTCTAGGCACCAAATAAAGGAAGAATTATAGGAAGTATTTCAACACGGTTTATTTTCACTTTTACTTTGTCTGTGGGACTGAATGGGACACTTGTAATGACTCGAGGAGTCATCATCTTGGCAAGTGGAGTTCAAATACAAAATAAGAGAAAAGAAATAAAAGGGGAAAATCTGTGTCTAAATGTGACTCTTTTGCATAATACTGTTAGTGTCAAAGTTCTGGTTCCTATGCCAGTGTAGATTGCCATTAGCTAAAGGTGCTACAAAAAAGAGGAAAGGCTGAAGGCTTTTGCTTGGTTTGTTTGTGATTTTTTTATTGCATTGGAGTCACCTCAGTCTTGTTTATGGCCATGAAATCCTACTCTGTTTACAAGACCAACTTCCTTCTGAGATGTCATGATTTGTTTTGTGATTAAATACAGTTAAAGACAATTCTTGAAAAGATCTCCTTGCATAGGTGAAAAGACTGAATAGTCTTGCTATGAACAAAGAGGAGGGAGCAGACTTTAATAAGTTTATGTATATGTGATCCTTAGATTTATATTTATGATATACCTAATTAATGGTAGCCCATTATTGCAAGCCTGTGTTTCAGAGAAGGCTCTATGTTTAATCTACTAAAAATAACCATTGCCTTAGGAGTAGCCCACTGTCTGATTTTGTATTTTAGATACAGACACCATGTGCTATCACCAGTTAAGATGATGTTCTTCACTACAATGATTTTTTTTTCAGAAATATCCTACTTTTTAAAGAGCTGTCTGCAAGATGTTTTTCTTTCCCCTTCTAAATAAGAAAGGACTCTACCAGTGAAATTATCCAGCCACCTACAGAAAGTTCCTGGACTTTGTTCCTTCAGCCAGGGGGAAAAAAAACTAAGAAGAGTAAATTTTTTAGTTCACTGATAAGATTATGAGGCCAACTATTATTCATTAGACCAATTTTTATATAAGGAACAATATTTTTTGTTGACTTTACAAATGTCCTTATTATAAAAATACAAGAATCCACCTGAGTCAACGTAATTGCTAATGAAATTTTAAGATTGGATGTATTGTGTCATCATGGCTCAGATCTGTATCTGGTATAAATCTTCTGTGAATGGGACTACCAGATCAGAATGAGATATAAAATTCAGCAGAAGATGCCAGCTCATCCAAACCAATATTATAAGAACTTTACAACTGCTTCCAGGGCAGCTGAGATTTAATACTTTTTGACTTTGAACTGATACAAAATTAGTCATTTCATCTTTGTTCGGAAAAACAGGAAAATTCAAATCAGTATGACCAAAGACTTGTCTCTGAACACTTTTATTTATTATTATTTTCCTTAAATCACGCATATATTTTGCTAGAAGAAATCCATCAAGTTTAACTTCAGAAGCACGGTTTTTATTTTTAATTATTATTATAATTATTCCTATCTACATTTTTCATTCCCATTTATGCCTAAATATAATAAAAATATTACTATTCATACAAAACTTTGACCTTTTTCTCTTCCATATAACCCAAATTTGCATCCCCCTACTTAAATGTTATTGCACATATCTTTAATTAAATTGATGGAGAATGAATAAACAGCATCAAGGACTGAATTTTATTGTAGAGACCACGCCACGACACCAGGTGTCAAATCCCCTGTAATAATATGTGCAACAGAGATGCTCACCCACTGTCAATCACAGACAAGAATCACTCTGTTGCTTTTCCAAGCATCCATTCTAAAATGTTTCTGTATTTTTTATATGAAGATGAAGAAAAAAATTTTCTCTCTTCTAATTCAACTGTCTTCCAAAGCCGAATTTTATGGTGTAATGGACAAGGAAAAGGATAAGACCAAGAAATACATTTTAATCTATTGTTTCTTTTCTTGGGTCCATTTCCTTTCCAAAATTTTGCTTTGCTTGTTTTCTATTTTGACACCTATGATGTCAAGCAAAATAAGATTTTATTTAAAGGTGGAGGTAACATATTTCTCCCCATAATCTTAATTGTATAAACATGAGAGGAATTCATATCATGTACCAAAATTTCTGCAATAAGTGGGACCTGAGTCTAAATACACAATACCCAATGACTGAAACTTTGCAAGACATTGCAGTACTTAGACATTGTGGGTCTATGCCTCTGTAGGATGGGCCCTTAAAACAGCTCCCTAATCTATATAATAATATCAATAATGAAGCTTTCAGTAGATATCAACCTCCTGCTAAGTGCACTCTCTCTGTTTGAAAATCTTGCTAATTCAAGACCATTAAAATAGATTCTCATAAAGACTCCATTCTGACAAACACCAAAACTAGAGATATATAGAGAAAGGGATTTAATTATCATTGTTCTATATCTTGAACTGTGAGTTTTTTCTGAGTAATAATTGCCTAAGTTTGTCTTCAAAAGGCATTTTAATAGTGTTAATACTAGTAAATATTGCTCATTTTGGTACTGATGTGCCATTTTAATAGTTCCCACGGTTTCTAAAAGTCATTTCTTATTGTTTTACTGTAGAAAGAATCTCACTTTAATTATGTCATAATTGTTTGTAAGCCATAGAATCTTAATTAATGCCAATGGCTTAAAGGCACATACTGAGCACAAACTTTATGGTTCTGTTTGTTTTCCAGGCTCTTCCTTCTGTAACAAAAGCCCCAGCATGAGTTCCTATGAGCTGCCTATTTCCTGTGGTCCTTTCTCTTTGTTGCTGATTTTTACATTTCTGTTTTGTAGTCTTCTCCCTCTTTCTGCTTTCCAGCTTCTGCCATATTTATTTGCATGTTCTTCTTTCTCTTTTTAACCTTATTTCAGTGGATGATTACCAATAGATTTCTAGACAGGAACAAATGTGGGATTCAATGTTAAGAGTAGGTAGGAAATACAACAAAACCATAGAAATTATGTTTCTCTAAATATGTGGTTTTCCATGCTTGGAAGCTTAGCCACTTACATGATTCTTCCAAAAAAAAAAAAAAAAAAGGGAAAAAAAAAAAGAACCCTGAAAGTTAAATAACTCATTTTTACAATGTGTCAGAAGACCTCCAGGAATTGTTCTGATTAGTTCAAATATATTGGTCATGGCTTTGATGTATGAGCAAAAGTATGAAAAAATACTGCAGAACAAAAATTTCCAAAATTTCTGCTGGAAGATAAATAATCCTGCTTCTCCAGCTGAATCAAAGGTAAAAAGACAGAAAATGGCTATAGCAGATTCTCACCTGGATTTACTTACAAATCATTTTCATCACAGTAGTAGCTCAAGTCTTAAATCCAGAGTCTCATATTCTAACTGCTGCTTAAACATGGAAATAATTCTGTTGCAATGCAAAGCAAAGAGAGACAACATTATAATTTTACAGGATAAAAAGAAATGATACATAAAGAGATTAAAGAACTAAATTTTAAAAGATGTTCACATGTGCAAGTGAATATAACTCTTTTTTTTTTCTTGAAATGTCTCAGCAAGATACATACCTGAGTGGTCTGTGTGTCATTATTTTCCATCCCAATCTCCAACCATACCAAAATAAGCATCCACAAGTAAAATGTCAAACAAAAATCACGTTACAGTAGTTAGATGATTTTTGGAGATTTTTTTCCCCTGTAGTATATTTCTAAGCTTGTAGTTTTTCTTTCCTCATGGAATGTATTTCAGAAAAAAAAGAGATCACAATGCATAAAATTGTGTTGCTTTATTTTAATGTAATAATGAATATGAGACAAAATATCCATAATTGTTGTTTTTGAAGAGAAGTCCTTTCTTTTCTGTATTTCTCTGTCTTTGGGTAATTAAAATCACCAAAAGCAAAAATTGCTGGATGATATTTCACAATCTGCACTTTTAACAGAAAAGAGGGGGAAATATTCAAATTTGTCATTCTGGAAGCTGCTAGTGGAGATTTTGGGAAGTTGGAAGCCCTTCTGCTGAAGAGAAACTCCTCCCAGAGCAGGGGGTGTTGTCCCACACTCGAGTCCCAGGCACTTGCCTCTAATGAAGGCAGGACGCTGGCTGGAGGAGCCAACACAGCTCCAGCACAGCAGCTCCCAAACCTGAAGGGTTTGTTCCTGAAATCCTGGCACCAAACAGCAAAACTCATCACACCTGAGAGGTGCTCACAGCTGAGATCCTGCAACATTGACATTAAATGTAAACCATCCCAAAAGGGAAAGGACTGGGATGTCCCCTCCCTGCAAGGAGATTAAAGATTTTGAGACAGGGGTGATATTCAGGCAAGCTATGCTTTCTTTAAATTATGTTTTACTATATAATGAAGTAACTCTTTTCTGCCAGGGATGCAATCCGTCTGCAAGTAAGAAGAGACAGAATATCTTTTCCAGGACCTCTGACTCTTGCAAGTAAGTGAGATTTTTGGCACCTAGTCATTCCAATAAAATATTGAGACCTTTCATGGCAACTTAAGTTTTCTAAATACAAATTAACAGCATCTTTGTGAAAACATTTAATATGCAAAGGAGGGAAAATCTTCATGGCAAACTCTTACAGCTCTTTAATTACAAGCCTTTTGACTTTTCCCTTTTCTTTTCTGCTGTAGTGAAAAAGAAAATAAAAAGCAAGACCTTAAATAATGCCAATATGCATATTGGTGAAACTGCAATGGGATGTAATTAGATACAGAAAAATATCTAGAATTTAATAAAGAAAAGTGTAACTGTGTACTGGGCACCCTGTAAGTGACTTGACTGGGACACAAGTGTTGTTATGAATCCTTCTAAATATTTTGGGATCAATCATGGAACTAACAAGAATTATTCCAACTTGAGTGTGAAATAGTTTTATATGCCCAGTACCCATCAAATACCACCTTCAAAAAAATTATGCTCACTCTAATGAAGTTCTAGCATTATTGGCCAGTTTTACAGATAAAATTTCACAGATGCCTTGAGCTTCCCTGGGGCCAAGGCCTTGAAAATTTTCTGTAGGGATCAAGAACATGTGCTTGTCAAAACACTGAAAAATATTTTCAGGAAAATTTCTTCAGTGTCACACAGTGGCAGGGGAATGGACTTTTTTTTTGTCTTCTAGCTTACACTAGCTTTAACATTTACTGGAAAAAAAAAAGACAGTATTTATAAAAATGGGCTTTGGGTCATGTTCTCAACTGGCATAAATTTCTGCATCTCTACTGATCTGTCCTACTGCTTGGAATTATGTTCAGGGAGAGGGAATCTCATGTTTTTCTGGTTTCACCAAATATCCTTCCATTTCACCTTTCATTCTCCAGGGCAATGATTATCAGATGTTGAAGACAACATATAACTTTTTGCCTCAGGCAAATTCACAAATGTTTGCAGCTTTGCTGCAGGGCAGAGGTAGAATATAATCATATGTGCCACAAAAGTAGTTCTTTTCACAGTCAAACTAGAAAGCATTTTAGGCCAAGATTAAATTTGTCAATATTTCTGGAGAAATTAGTCCTTATGTAAAGGGAGTTGAAGAGTGGGAATTGTTATATTGTTAATGTAAGGAAACATGTCAGGGTGAGAATGTCTGCCTACATGTAGACATTTCCAACAGAGCTACTCCCCCAAACTTCTTCACATAAAGTGGAGAAAACGTGGGAACTTTTGGGACAATATTTGTCTCAGGCCTATAGCTAAGATGGGTCAAATGAATATGCTCTTAAAGGGTCAGGTTTTTCCCCTATCCCGGGCAATGGTGACTGTCCCAGATAGAAACATTTTTATTCCAGCACACAGAGTCAGAAATAAGAAAATCCCACTGTGAGTTTCAGATATGGCCATACCAGTAATAAATTGTGCAGCTGGGAAGCAGGCCTGTGAAACCAGCCTCCCATTTGTTTTGCTCCTGGGGTATTTGAAGCTTTTGGCATTAACTACAGCTGTCACATTTAAGATCCTGTTGTGGGGCATCTTCTTGGGTGTAGAGTGGGCTGAATGCACCCCCTTCTTTGACAGACATCCCACTCATGTCCCTTCTGTCCCCTGTTCCCCTGGCATGGAGCAGCAGTGGGAGGGCCCCTGCACTGCTCAGTGTGATGTTTCTGTCTCCATCACAGGGCAGGTGAGCGCCACATCCCTGCTCCATCACAGCCTTGTCTGTGCCGTGTCCATAACCGGCTTACTCCACTCACTTGAGCACTCTATTTATAAAGTATTATCTTCAATTGTGCTACTCATTTGAAAATCCATTTTAGCCACTCTCAGGACCCTATTCAAGAATTGTGGTTAGAACCTACTGAAGTTATCTGGTTTAGTGACTCGAAGGGAAAAAAAAAAATAAAATAAAATGAGTGCCTGAATTACCACAGGGTTCCTGCTCATAATGGGTGACTAAATACAGTACAGTGCTCTGTTTTAAAACTGTCAGTAACCCATGGTCCCTTTTTTTATATTTACTTTAATGAGAATAACTCACAACAACAGCAGCTTGTCATCACTTCCATCTCATTGCTCTTGTTTACACACAAGGCTGTAAAACTTTACCTCTGCAGATTGCTTTAAAAACATAAATAAAAATAAAATCTAATTTACATTTTTGTTCCAACTGGTTTTCTTGATAGACAGCTGCCCACAGCTCAGTGGTTGCTCTGTTCAGTGTACTTTAATTTTCAGCTTTCAAGTTTTTCTGCAGCCCATTCAGAAGTAAATTCTCAGGGAAAATTGAGCTCTGTCATGGATGGATTAGTACTATAATAGTTGGTCACATATCTTGCATGAAACCTTTCAAAAGCAAGGCAAATGAGAAGGAAATGAAATTCATTTCATACTTCTTCAAGCACGCTAAAAGACTTTCTCTCCAAGTAATCTGTGAAGTACCACTAGTTTATTGGAGGTTCACATAACTACCATTACATTATACCTTGTCACAATCTCATATATTGGGTGACTGCTTTTTCTGAACTGATGGTACCTGCAAAGTGTGCTCCATAGGCACTGAGGAGAGAATACCATTTCTCAGATCAAAATGTATAGGTCCTGGGAATGGCATAAATAAAGGTACTTGAAGCAAATTGGGACATTACAGGTCATAGGTCAATGAAATCTGAAAGAGATATATTGAGAAGTCGTGCTTGCTATGTGATGAACTGATACGCTGAGAAAGAAAAGGGAGGGAGAGAGGAGAGGGAAGATCAAGAGAGAGAAAGCATAATAAAGTTTTTTCTCGGCAGTTAAAGTTCAGGAGCTGCAGCCATTGTCCCTGGTGGAGTGGGAAGAGGCTATATTGCTTTTAGCAATCCATTTGGTTTCTTTGTCATTTGCAATGAAGGCAGTGCTTCATCCCTTAAGCACATCTGTGTGTGTCTTCCAGAGTGTATAAGTGTGTGTTTTATTTCTTCTTAGGGTAAGATAAACAAATATCTGCATTATTTTGGATAGTTATTTGATTCTACCTTTTAGATGAAAACTATTTGCAGGCGGGGGGAAAAAGAAATAGCTGCAGAGATCTTGTTCATGTGTTGATGGTGTCACGAAGAATTGTAAGTAGAAATACAGTTGATTTTTCACTGCTGATGCAGGTAGGAAAAGAATAGGGGCAAGCCATGATTCAGGCCCTGGTTCAGGCAAGGAGTTAAACATGAGTTTTAGGCTTCTGGAGAAACAAAAAACAAAACAAAACAACTACTTGAAGGCTCTGATAAATCAAGAGTTAGCATTGAAGATTTTCTAAACAGAATTGTTTTGTTAGGATTTAAGTGGAAGTGTGTGATCATTTAAAAATATATTTGGAATAGCTAGTAATTGTGCTTTAATTGCTAAGAAATTTGTTTTTCTGGTTGTCAAAGTACTGCAACACTAATTCAGATTCTGTGTGTTAGCATAAAAGTGTTGAAAATATAGTTTATTGATGTATTTTAATTGCAAAGCTTTTTGTTTGGTAAAAAAATAAAAAAGACAGTTCTCAAAAACACACATAAAGTGTTTGAAGTCCCAAAAGAAAATCACAATATGTTTTGCTTTCTCTGATTTTATTTTTCCTCAAAACTCCTATTTGATGCAACCAAAATAAATTATATCCTCCCAAATAAATATTAAAGGAAAATATATTTTTTATAAATAATTAAAGTCAGTGACTTGCAGTCAAATCTTGCTGTAAAACTCCCCCAAAGAACCAACCAACCAAAACCAAACCCTCCTCCAGAAAAGGAAAAAAAAATAAAAAAACAAAACACAGAGATCATCTTTGCCTGATTACAGAAATTCCTATTAAGTGCTAAAGTCACTCTAGAAATTTAGCATTTAGATATGAGACTTTAAATTCTACTGAAGAATACATGAAGCTAAGTATTCTCCCCAGTGCAAATAGTGAAAAAAGTTTGATTTTTATTGTTTTAACGTTATTTTACGTATGTCAAGAATAAGGCTGATTTTTCCAATCTGTCTACTATTAAGAAAATTCATCTTCTAAAAACCATCCAAGCACTGATACATAAGGTGGATCATAACTTTTCTTATTACTGTTGTTGTACAGGATTAAATTTCTGTCCATTGCAACTTTAACTTAAAATATTCTGCACTTTCCTCCCCCTTATTCAACGTTTATTAAACAAGTTGAGCCCATGTTGGAAGGGATGCTGAGCAAATGGGTCTGGTGGAAGGGGGTTGGAAAGATATGGTCCCAAAAATCACTTCCAACCCAAACCATTTGTGGTTCTGTGATTCTAAGATACATCTCTTGGCACAACCAGAGGGGCATCCTAAGACAATCATTTATGTGATTTAAGTTAAAATGGCCGTGTTGCCTTCTCAGATGCAGTTGTGGCAATACATAAGAACAGCTCCTACATACCAGAATTTCCTTGTGCTGTTTGAACAGAGATCAAAAGGCGGGTTCCCACTTAAAGCAAGCACCATGTAAACATAAAGGAAGGGGAAAAAAAAAAAAGAAAAAAGTTAAATTCTGACAAAACTGGTACCATAAAATTATCTGAGGCAAAACACAGGGGAGCCTGTGAGACAAGACCTTTCTATATATTAGAAATAACTCTCTTGAGCAGCCTGTACTGATTTCTGTGAATAGAAATGGCTATAATAGTTAAACCAATGGCAAGTGCTTAGGGATAAAGAGATGACTAGCAGGACACAGCAGGATCTTTTTCAGAGCTATGTGCCCCAACAGAAGATAGGTTCTGTAATTAATACCTGGAATTATCCACAGCTCTTTTCCTCTGAGAAGTTGTATAAGGTAAGCAAATTTAGCTAAATGTGTGGGATACAATAGTTCCATATTTAACCATTAATATGATGTCACCCAAAAAATCTCTGTCCAAGAGAAATGTGCCAAATGACACAGACATCTGATTAGTGAAGGCATGCAACAGATTATATGGAGAAATCTCAGCATCATCCTCAGCTTCGATCACATTAATTTATTAATATTAACTAGTGCTCCAGGTTAGCAGTTTCCATCTACCTCCAGGTGACTTAACAAAGTGGAAGACAATAAATTAGTGCTAACAAAGGACTGAGAGGTCAACCTGACAGTTCTAGTAATGCAATGGGCTGTTCTGTACAGTGTGTTTAAAAAAGACCAATGGACCAGTCCAAAGGAAAGGAGTTTCTGATCACACCATGGAAGAGTAAAGCTCTCCGTGTTAAACTTGTACCCTGGGAGAAGGGAAGGAGGAAAGGAGCTGCAGTTGGAACAGGTGAAGTTTTCCAGAAAAGACTTTGCTTTCTGGTTTGGGAGACGGATTTTTTTTGGTTTTGTTTTTTTTTTGGTGTTTTTTGGTTTTTTTTTTTTTTTTGTTGTTGTTGTTGTTGTTGTTTTTTAATAAAATCAAAATGACATTCTGACTTTTTACATATCCATATTCAATTTTACAAATAACATAAATGAGAGTAGCTTTTGAAGAGATACAACCCCTAAAAATATCAGATCTAGAAAAGTAACAATGAACCACAAGCAGCTCTACAGTTTCACTTTAAAGACTGGTTTCTATTTGAGTTTTAAAGGTGCCAACCATTTCTTTTAAGTTCATCTCCATAACTTGAGTAAATCTAGTAAATGAGGGAGATACAGGCAGAGAATTGTCCCATTCTAAGACAAGATTGTGAGAAGGGACAAATTGACTTCTGGAGCCTTGATTTACCTCTACAGGCTAAAGTAGGAGAGTATTTTGGTAAGTTAGACTGGACAGCTAATCAGACTTCTGAAATTCAGCAAGATGAATATCTCCAAATGTACTTTGATAGACTATTTCAAAAGACAGCCATTACCTGAAAGAATCTTTTAGCTTCTGCTAACAGTATGATCATTCAGTGGACCTAAACTCCAGGTACAAGATTTGTTTGCCATTGGAGACAAAGTCAGAAGTACCTGATAAAGCTTTTTTAAAGCCCAAAAACTTAGTCGACATTTCACTGTCCTAAAATGAATAATGAGCCATCTGCATCTCCAGAGTTTAGGCCAAAACCATTCACATGTCCAATACCTGGGACAACAGAGTCTGAAGAAAGAAACTTTAATGTAGAAAAAAAGAACATAAAGGTTTTTTTGGTGGCCCTTCAGCAGGGGGCAGTGTGTATTCCATCATTAAAACAGGTTAGAAATACACCTCAGCAAACCTGAAGCTGCCTGTAATGCAGGTATTCGAGGAGGTCAATAAGGTATGCTGGACTTAGGACCATGTAGCAAATTATAAAGTGAGCAATGCTAAAATCAATATGATATTTGACTGTCAGCCAATGCAATTTGCTCAAAATGGGTTAAATTCACTCCTGCCATTTCCTCTTTTATAAGGAACTTGGCAGTCTCATTCTGTTATCAAGCGCAAAGCCCTCTCTGAGATCTGACTGGGATAGAAATGAATGTGATTTTGAAATATTCCATAAATGCAGAGGGATACAGGGGCTAAGATGGGCATGAAATCAGACTGAAACTTTTTATCTGCTGCATAGCTGGTTAGCAGTGAGATGAGACGACCTTTGCCAGACCTTTTTCCCCCTAATGCAGAAAACAAAATATACCAGTATTTTGCATACCCACCACACCCTTTGCCTTTCATCTCAAAGAACTATATAAACATCTGAGGACTTAATTATTAGTGCATTGTCATTGCTGAGGTGACATAGAGGCCAGAAATTAGGGCTCTGCTTACTGAGTTTTGTACCTCCAACTCACAAAAAGAATTGTTTCTATCCAGTGCAAAGAATGCCATGGTGGAATGGCAGTTGTTGGGCCAGATGTAAACTTGAGACAGCTCTGTTGAAGCCAGTGGTACCAGGACAAGGTAAAATTGGTGCTAGGATAGGAGGCATGCAATCTAGAATTATAAAAAATGTACATTTGAGCAATGTCAAAGTGGCAACATTTTGCTTAACCTTATTCCTTCCTCAAAGAACAATACAAGACATCTGTCAGGGATTTCTATTCCTTCCTTTTATATGGATGTCTAAGTAGAAAAAATAATTAAGGCAATTATAATTGTTGGTATTATTACTACCACTACCTCCTAGCCTTCATGTTTATAGCTGAATATTTATGATTTTTATTTTTTAACAAGGTTTCAATGCATTCAGGCTAGGGGTGGAAATAAAACTGGTAGTTACTCACAGAAAATGAATTATGCACCAAATTGTAAATATTCCATTTCCTTTTCTGATCTGAAAGTCCCCAAAGAAATATGAACACTTTATTTAAAATTCATCTGCAATGACATTTCCTGGCTGCACAGAGCACTCCCACAAATGCAGAAGTATTTGTGAAAAAAGATAGATTTTTATGAGAATGCTACTCTCTGTTAATTCTGTTTTTTGCAGTCAGTCTACTCTCTCCTTCTCAAATCAAATGAAATACCTCCAAGTGATGTGCTGTAAAAGAATAGATGTAAATAAATGCATCTTTCAAAACTGGGATTTAACTTATTTATACAGTAGAATTTATTTATACTACGGGATAAAGATTCATTCAGATAAAATACTTATTACAAGATGCACAAAGGCTGAAGGATAGGTTTGATACACTCTCAGCTGACAAATAAACAATGGGACACACCAGTGTAATACGCCAACTACAAAATAGATAATTTCTTCCATAATCTTGACTGTTTATTAAGCTAATAATATTCTCTCCATCTCTTTGAGCAATACACCTGCAGCATGTTATCAACTCAGTCTAATTAGATTAGAATATTATACTTATGATGATGTACTTTCAAAGAAAATGATATGGAAACAAAATCATCAATTCTGTCATTATGGTATAGAATTTCTGGTGTTTATTGAAACTCAGTTTCTGTCATTTACTTTTCTTCCACTAAGGGGAAAAAAAAAAAGTGGACTTGTTTTTTTCTTGGTTGCTACTGAAAAATCGTGTATTTGCATGGATTTTGTTGCTCGATTAAGAAGACAAAACAGGACCATCCAAAAAATGAAAGCCCAAAGAAGCAATCTCAAAACACACACCTCCAAAAGTCACCAAAATCTGCAAACCAGCCAACCCACCAATCAACCAACCAACCAACCAATAAAAAAAGACATAAACAAAACCAAAAAAACCAACCAACCAAAAAACCGCAGACTGAAAAAAACAAGAAAAATGAAAGCCCCCAACACCTCAAAACTCTGACTCCTTTTAAAATTTTTTTTTTTTTTTTTTTTTTTTTTTTTTTTTTTTTTGAAAGAAAAAATTTTTTTTCTTTTATTTTTTNTTTTTTTTTTTTTTTTTGAGAAAGAATAAATTTGATCTCTTTAAATTTGCTTGGCTCTCTAAAGCTGAGCATTTTCTGGAGAGAAATTCCTGTTTGATTTTTTTTTTTTTTTTTTTAAGTTGCAATGTAATATTTTCACAAGTTTACAGAGATTTACCTCCAAGTGCCCATGGAAGGAGATTGCTGACTGACCTTCGGGTCCAGCTGACCCATCCAATGCACTTCATATTCCTGCACCAGTGCCACTCACCATTTCAATAAGCTCTGCATCACCCCCATAAGTGTGACTTAGCCACAGCCCTCCTACTTTGGTGAGCAGGAAAAGACCCATCCAGGGGGCAAGTCATGGATTCTGGGATGGGTGTCTTGAATTTTTCAGAAAAATCATCCTTTACAGAGGGCCTAATTTTGGGAGTCTACTATGCAGCTGCTGATGTTAGAATGGATTAATTTCACTACTGACTTGTGGAAAAAACATTCTCCATCTAAATAAACAAATCAGAAAATACAAAAGACTGTAAGATCAAGAAGCTCTATTTCTCATGCTTTGCCTCTAATATACCTAATTTTGGTGTTCTGGACAATGTCTTCTTATAAAAAGACCAAAAACAAAACAGAAAAGAAGAAAAAATGAAAAAGGAAAAGAAAAAGAAAGAAAAAGAAAAAGAAAAAGAAAAAGAAAAAGAAAAAGAAAAAGAAAAAGAAAAGGAAAAAGAAAAAGGCAAAGAAAAGAAAAAGAAAAAGTGCTGAGGTCTTCTTTAGGGCAGTGTTGCTTACATCAGAAAAAAAAGACATTATTGCTGAAATCCCCACAAGAAATCCCAAGTGATCTTTATCTTAAACACACAGAGATTATTTTCCTTTTCTCTTACAATTATATCTGTCTTCTATTACAGCTTCTTCAGTTCAGCCAGTACTTATTCAGTATTTTTTTCTTGATGCAGAACCTCAAGCTCTTCTTTTCTATAGTGGAGATTGCTTAACAGAGAAACCTCACTCTCTGGGGTTCATTATACAAGTGTTTCAAAAATCAATTAGTATTAAAAAAAAAAATCTGTCTATATTGTTTCTCAGAAAAGTAACTTTAAATACTTGAATAAAACAAATTCAAGCAGGATATGCTTTTACACTTTAGCATTTCTCATTTTCCCTGCACAAAATAATGTACAGTTTGATGGCTTGTCTTTGCAAAAGAATAANTTTTTTTTTTTTTGAGAAAGAATAAATTTGATCTCTTTAAATTTGCTTGGCTCTCTAAAGCTGAGCATTTTCTGNTTATAAAAAGACCAAAAACAAAACAGAAAAGAAGAAAAAATGAAAAAGGAAAAGAAAAAGAAAGAAAAAGAAAAAGAAAAAGAAAAAGAAAAAGAAAAAGAAAAAGAAAAAGAAAAGGAAAAAGAAAAAGGCAAAGAAAAGAAAAAGAAAAAGTGCTGAGGTCTTCTTTAGGGCAGTGTTGCTTACATCAGAAAAAAAAGACATTATTGCTGAAATCCCCACAAGAAATCCCAAGTGATCTTTATCTTAAACACACAGAGATTATTTTCCTTTTCTCTTACAATTATATCTGTCTTCTATTACAGCTTCTTCAGTTCAGCCAGTACTTATTCAGTATTTTTTTCTTGATGCAGAACCTCAAGCTCTTCTTTTCTATAGTGGAGATTGCTTAACAGAGAAACCTCACTCTCTGGGGTTCATTATACAAGTGTTTCAAAAATCAATTAGTATTAAAAAAAAAAATCTGTCTATATTGTTTCTCAGAAAAGTAACTTTAAATACTTGAATAAAACAAATTCAAGCAGGATATGCTTTTACACTTTAGCATTTCTCATTTTCCCTGCACAAAATAATGTACAGTTTGATGGCTTGTCTTTGCAAAAGAATAAAACATCATGGGAAAAATGTAGGAGTTTGATTTTGTAATGCATAGTGTCAGTTTGTAATTTTACCTTCTATAGCTTCATTATGTTCTTAATGTGTTCATTCCAAACTTTCTCTGACTTGGTAGCCTATCACAATTTAACCACCTGTTCCAGTGTCTCATCACCCTCACAGACAAGAAATTCTTCATAATTCTTCATCTAAACATAACTTCTTTTGCTTTGAAGCCATTACCCCTTGTTCTATCACTCCATGACCCTGTCAAAGTCTCTCTCCTGTAGCCTGTTTAGGCATGGGAAGGAGCTCTAAGACCTCCCCAGACCCTTCTCTTCTCCACGCTGAACAACCCCTGGTCTCAACCTGTCTTTGTAGCGGTGGAGCTCCTGCTCTTGGATCATTTTTGTGTTCCTCCTCTGGGCTCACTTCAGAATGTCCGGGTCCTTCTCATGCTGTGGTCCCTAGAACTGTTCTTGGCATTCCAGGTGAGTCTCATGAGAGCAAAGGGACAGAATCCCCTCTCTCCACGTTCAGCCCACCCTTCTCTGGATGCAGCCCAGAACTCAGTTGGTTTCAGGGCTGAACATACAGCATGCTCAGCTTTTTATCCACCAGCATGCTCAAGTCCTTCTGGTCAGAATTGCTCTCAATCCATTCTCCACCCAACCTGTATTTGTGCTCGGGATGCCCTAACCCATGAGCAGCACCTTTCAAAACAGTCATGGTGCTCCTAAAAATAAAAGGAGGAATCAATTATTTCACATAGCAGGACAAATTCCCAAAAGATCCACGTTTATCACAACATACCAAGACACTTTTTTTCTGTTTTCATTAATTACCATCTCTTTAGGCTAGAATCTTTAGGTTTCTTCTTCTATTGTCTTCACATGCCAGAGGTAGAAAAAAATCACCTGTATGTCTCTTGTGATTAAAGCCTCACTTAAGGACTAAGGCTTCAGATACTCTTGAGGTTTTCAGGTGGTTTTACATTCTGCAGTCTGTCACCATGGAGTTCCTTGAAAAGTTGCAGCAGTTGGAGGGAAAAAATAAATTAAAAAAAAAAAAGCCAAAGAGAGAGAGAAAGAGGGGAAAAAAGCAATAATAAGATAACTAAGGAAGAACTTATTTTACACAGCTATCTTCTCAGAAAATGTAATACAGTGTGTAAGGCTCCTGACTTAGAGAAGTTAAAATATATTATGAAAAACATCTCACAGCAAACTGTGTTCCCTGTGGGCCCCCACAGATTTTTCTCCTCCGAATCAAATTCCTAAAGTCCTCAGTCAGGTGAACATTTAAAGATTCTGGTTTGTTATATTTTGCAAATGGCCCCTTGTGTAGACAGCTTTTTGTCTTTCCTTTGCACTTTCATGAGTATAAGCGCTCCTTATCCACATCCTTTTGCTATGAATTTTAAACTAACAGACAGTATGAATTTAGACCTGAATTTAGTGAACAATCTCTGACGTACATTATCAGCCAGGCCCTGATGAGCTCATTGAAATCAAAGGGAAGATTCACGTTCGGAGTCTCTTCAGTGAGAATTGGATCAAGACCTTAGCAATGTTTAAAGCTTTCACTGAGCTTAAGTTCTAGATGCAATAGTGTATCTGCAATATTGATGGCAGTAAACCAGACAGGCAGAGCTGAGTTAGGACCAAAATGAGCTATTGGTGCATTCATCTGTTAAGATCGTAGAAGTAATAAAAGAATGGAACAAAGTAAGTAGCACAGAGAAAGAGTTAGCCATTGTATGCAGTTTCTTATATCAGCCAGTCAAACCTGACTGCATGGGATTTTGGTTTGTTTGGTCAGGGTGGGCTTCCTGAGTGAGGATTTTTCGGATTTGTGGGGGGCTTGTACTTAAACAAAACAAAACATTTTAACAGAAACACAAGGACACATTCTTACAAAGGCAACATTTACTAAAAAAAAAAAAAAAAATCAACATTCTTACTTGACTTAGAGTAGACTTCATTGCACTTTTTATTTTCAGAAAGTAATGTTTTTAGTCAACACTGCTTCCTGTAGCTTATAGTTAGAAATTGACACTTCCAGATATCCCTAACTCATTGTCCCCTAAAGTTATTTCCTGTTCTCTCTATCTAGGGTGGATAGATGCTAACCTTTCAGATAGCCAAAATTATTTGCACTAATAAAAAGCTATCTGGTCAATAATTTTCTTTACTAGGTATTTACTTGTCCAAGTTACTGATAAAATATATTTCAATATTTGTCTCTCACTTAAATAAAAAAAAGTAAATACATTACTAGAGGAGATAGGAACTGAGTTTTTTTCTTTGCTGAATTTTCAAAACAGTTGAAATGAGCGAGAAATGCTGATATAGAAGTAGTGTCTAGGAGGAACAAACTTCTCTTACTGGTGAGAAAAATGAAAAGTGGAAGGGCTAAAAGAAAATCACAGTAAGAAAAGCAGAAAGAAAGCAAAAGAAAAAACAAAAAAACCAGCAAGAAGACAGCTCTTCTCTCAGTGGTTTTGAAAAATAAAGCAGGAGACTTCAATTTAGTGTTATGAAGCAAAAACATTATTTAGTGAAAGAATGTGGAGATGTTCATATTGGTAAAATGTAAGTGATTCTGAAATATAATCCAGTTTGAGTCCAGAATAACAGTATTTGAATAAAGAGCTTTTATTGGCAATGGAATGAAAATTCTGACAAAGCTTAAGGAAAAAAAAAAGAATGATATTTTCTGAGAACATAGGTTTGAAGATAATTTTTTTGATGGGGAGGCAAAAGGAAAGAAAAGTAGCTATTGCCTTTACAATTACCCTGGAATGCAGAGCCTCAGAACTCTTTTATATGGGAAATTTTCTGTGATTTACAAGAGAGGCTTGAAAGAAGGTTCCTGAAATCTTAAAAGCAAAGCTGTTCTCCTATTTTCCCCACTCTGTCCTATCCTCCCAATGTGTGTGTTTTTTGGGGGAGTTATCTGATGAATTGTTTTAACTATTGACAGAATAATATTCAAATGAAAAGGACTCTAAAGGAAGAAAATGGTCATACATCTTGTGCCTTGGGAGAAAGAAAGCCAAATTATTCAGACTATGCAGAGATACTCCAACATTTATTTGGAATTTATTCGAGTGCATGCTGGTGTAGCTCTGCATAGTCTTTATCACACATTATAGGCTGCTGTTAAATGAGACATGAAGGAACCACAAGAGCAGAAGAACAACAGCCAGAAGGGAGAACAACATTGGTGTTTCTCCATTGCTCTGACAGGTAGCAAACATTATTTCAGCAATACAGACTGTACCTATAAAAAAAAAAAAATCCCATAAATCTCAGTTTCAACTGTCAACAAGCAGCAGAATTGCTTTCTTCCCATTCCTACCTGAGTCCTCGATTAAGTAGGCTTCAGTGTCATGATCTAGAATCCACAGACAAAATAAAGAGATTTTGAGCACCTATTTCAGAAATGAAATTACAGAGGGTATTAAAAACATCTTTTCCACCTCCTGAAAAATGTTTCACAACAACTAAAAAAAAGCAGCAGGCTTTGTTTTTAAATGATTGACTCAGGTGCCTGATGTTTAAGGATTTATTTCCAAAACTCCACCTGTGATACAAGTGGTTGAACCTCAAAAAGAAATAAAGCTTCAAGCCCTCTCTCTTTGCTGATTATTATTGGCTCATAGAGATTTGTACATGCTCAGCTGCTGTAGGTTCTTCATCTCATATGCTTGTATTTTTTTTTCTTGGTTATTATGTAGGGGGTATAGGCCAGTTAGTTAACAGTTGAAATAAATTCCAGGAACTGGCCAGCTCATTTCAAGTTATAAGATATTTAATTACTTTTTTTATATCTAATCTTCAACATCAAATCTGATAATAAAGTTTTGGTGCCTTACAAGCACACTTGATTTGATAATCAAACAGGATTATAAAATTTACATGGCAAATATGTAACTAAATATAATTTTAAAAAAGGTAAAGCTTCTGAGATTTGGTTAGGCAAATGTAACTCAACAGGATCAACTGATAAATACCAGAAGCCTGTGATATCAGACTAGATTATTTAATGGTTCTAGTGGTGTTAAAAATCCTTAAATCTGTGAAATCTAGATGACATCTGATATGTATATAGGTTAGACTGATAATGAGTAACACAGCTTGTCCCACTGACTCCACTGGAAATATTAATGAAGTAAAAATAATAAAGGAAAAAAAAATATGGTTCTAAGTGCATCATCTATCAACATGTTTAGGTTCTCAGACTCTGCTTAGAACTCCCCTAACCTCAGATTGATTTCCTGAAATCAATTAAATCAATGATGGCTTGAAACTGAAATAGGAGTCAGAACTCTAAAATCCATCTTTGGGACTGGGCCTGAATTGCACCATTATGAACATTTGAATATCTTCTATGTCAACATTGCTATAGTGAATTCCATTCTCTGGATCACAGGCATATTAAGTCAAATTCTGACTTTCTTGATGGCATTTGATTTGCAGCTGTGAACATTACCTCCTGTTCAACAAGCTCCAGTGTAATTTTCCATTTTGTTTCATTGAGTTAAAGGAAGAAAAGAAACTGTCTTGCGAGTCTTTCATTTTATAGACAGCTGGTCATTTCATTAACACTTTTCATATTCTTGTTTGTCATGATGACTGACTATAGTAAAAAGATTTTCTTCCCATTAACATATGATAGAGCAGCACTTTTTTTCCCAGGGATGTATTGATCGGGTGAGGAGTACATTTATTAAAATGTAACCAGCATCCACTTGCTGGCTCATGCGAATGGGGCTCACTTCAACCAATTAAATAGTCATGAAGAAGAGGAAAATCAATATTTCTTGGATCTTTCTACTCGAAACTTTGCCAGCAAAATGGCCTATAGATTTACAAAATGAATAAACAAATGAACATAAATCTTATTATTTTGATTTTTAATTATGTATTGGGTCAGAAGAGAAACTTCACAGTTATCTGGAGCAAGATTAACATCATTTAGATAAATCCAATTCCATGATTCATAAATTACTATAGTAAGGAAGCTTAATTTATGTGAATCAAAATCAATTTTTTTTCATTCTAAGAAGATCTTAGGGTTTTTCTTTTTTGTGTTCAAAGGTAATTTTTAATATTAGTTGTAAAATTATTTTGAAGGCCCATTTCAGAATGCAAGCAGAAAAACAAATCTCAAAGGCTGTAATGAGCAGTGATTAGACTGAAGACAAACCACAGCATCGTGTTTAAGGGTGGCACCTCAAAAAGTTCTTCTGTTTTGTATTTTTACTTGCATTCTTAGTTCTTAAGCTATAGTTTGTATAGCAAATGTGTTATGCTAGAACACTCTGGGTGCAATTGTTTGTAAGTATTTTAAAGGATCCAATGAGACCATGTAATGCAAACTCCAGGAATGTGTCAGTGTACAAACATGGGCTACTGATTACTGGTGGCTTGAATAAAATGAATGAAAGATTTCTTTAGAAAGTGAAAAGCCAGTTTAACTCCAAAACCAGTGTATCTCACATACACATGCTGCCAACCACATGTTTCAGATGGAGAATATTCCAGTGTAATTTGTTGTGTCAGAAGGGCAGACTGAAAAGAGCAGATAAGGGATGTAAATCAGAGCTTGCATGATGCTGAATGGGTGTTGCAGGACATTCACAAAGCTAAGAACTGTTATGTGGGTACAGAACACTTTTAGCAACTCCTAGAAGAGAAGCTGTAGCAGTGACCAGTTGAAAAATTCCACAGCAGTCACCACTGCTACAGAAAGAATCCAGTAAGTACATAAAAGTTTATTATTCAAAAGGATCTGCTGTCAAATAAACTTTCCAGCGCCTGTTTTTTTTTTTTATGGTTTAGGTGGGTGTTTTATTCTGACTTAACACACTCACTCACACCACTCAAAGTACAAGATACACTAATTACAAGGAAATTTGGTGTGTTGTTGGCTTTGTTAGATAAGTTGCTGAGAATTTTACCTGTCAATATTTACTGGAGTTGCACCTATGTTGTGGTGGATTTCTTATTTTTCACATTGTTATGCATATTTTATTAGAGATTCTTTCAACCAGGAGGCCATTTTAAACTGAACAAAATTTTGGATCAATGTTTCCATCAGACGTGTTCACACATGCACCTGTTTCATCCAAAAGGCATTTTTTATGCTATGAAGTAGCACATCTACTCACTGTAAATGCACACATGAGGTTATGAATGCAGGGACACACATGAAGAGCACATGTTTTGAAAGGCAGCCTCTCCTATAAATTGCTTTATAAAAAGCAATTCAAGGAACACTGTTCCCTTGTATGGATGTTTATTACTAAACCTGAAGGTTAACACTCCTATTACCTTAAACACTTTACCAAATATTTTGTATTAAACATTTGCAAGATAAAATTCTGCAATTAGACCTTCAGCACACAATCAGTAGCATAAAGAAAATAAAAAGAAGAGGTGTTTATCTTTTCCATGTTTGAGTCTGCAAAATGACTTTTAATCAAATTATTGGGAAGTGTTTCAGGAGCTTCAATGGGTATTGTATTAAATTCTAAAAGATAGCATTGTTTTGGTACCATTGCTGCTACTTCTGTTATCAGTTTTGCTGAAAGCATAAAACTTGAAGAATGGTTACTGGAATAAAATGAATTTCAGAATCTGTCTCTGTGAGCCTTAAAATTAATCATCTAGCTTTCTACGGGGTAAAGAGTCCCAAAGATCCAGTAACTAGGAAAGATACTGAGAATGAAATCAAAGTTGAAAATAAAGTCATTAAAATGAAAGGAAAAAATGAGAGGCACAAGGAGTCTACAGATAAAGAGAAATTACACACACAACGAGGATCTTATCTGACTTAAGCAGATGATAAATAGAAATCTGTTGCTTCACTATGTGCAGATACATTTTGCAGTCTTGCATTGAGGTCAAATACACAGTGCAAATAAGGAAGCAGGTAAAAGAGCAGGAAAAATCAGAATGAAACAAGGTTTTCAGTTGTGATTTTGCACTAAAAGAGTTGAAATGTGTTGCTGGCCATAACTCTGTGCATATCTAGATTAATTAGTTAATCAGGCTTATAAGCAGAAATAGAGATATTCAGGGTTACCAGTGAATGGAGCACAGATTAAATCTTGTGGCTTCTTTCACTCTTAAACTGTGACACAAGAAGAACACAGGGCTCACTCAATAACTTCACATATCACAGGTGTAAATAATCCCTCTGTTTTTTTTTTTTTTTAATTGTTTTTCAGCATGCCACTCCAACATTTTTAAATAAGCAATACTTGTGTTTGTTACAGACACAGTGCTGAACTAGTCAGTAGCTTGTGTGAAAAAAGTTTCATTTTCTAAGGTCTTATTTTGGAAGTTATCCATACAGACTTTAGAAGATTCTGCAGTGCTGGAAGCACCTTGCATCAAGCCATTATTTTATTAGCCTGAATCTGATTTCAAGATTTGTAAACAGCCAAAAACACGGTTTCACATCCTGAGAAGTGTCTCAGAATTTCACACTCCAAGGCACAGTCAAGGCAGAACTGGCCTGAGTCCAGTTCCATCTAGGGGGAGATACAGTTATCTAAGGTTCTCCATGTGTAAGAAAAAGGCTTTAAAAAAAAAAAAGATTTGGAATGCTGTTTTGTAGCAATGTCATTCTATTTATTTTTGTTGTATGACCAGTGAAAACCAGGGAGATGGGTGCATAAATTCGCTCTGCTGTACTTTCTCCGTTAAAAAAAAGGAATAGTTGGCCAGATATAGGGAATTTGTTTGCTGCTATAAAATATGTAAGCTATTCAAAGTACAGATTGTGATAGAGCTCTCTGAGCCCTTTATTTTCGTCAGAGATTTGTAGGAACTCATTTACCTCAAGTCTAAAGCAGCAGGTAGATTTTCCAGAGCAGAAGCAATTTTCTGTGCTCTGCAAGGCCTTCAAAACAACAGAGAACGTTGTTCTTCTTACTGCCTCTATTAGACACTGTTTATTCTCATTCAGAAAGTGCTGTGTAATCTGTAAATAGGAAATGCAGCAAACATGTTAAAGATGTTAATTAACTGTTGTTGTGTTATGCGTTAATATCACCAAGCATTCATCCTTCCTCATGAATGGAGCTGGCAAATCTTCT
>VXAC01004156.1:0-49732 GCA_013399225.1 Rhipidura dahli | reverse complement strand
GTTGGGGCTGGGGGGTTTTTGTTTGCTTTTGTCGTTTTTCCTATTAATGTTTTCTTCTAGTTTTAGTACTAATTTTAAACTCTATACCTCCTGATTGTGAGAAAGCCAGATATCTAAGCCTGCAATAGCTGATATATGAAAGTTTGCACTGTGCAGTATTTTTCATAATGACTAAAGATTCTATTTTTCTACTTACCTGAAGTGCAAGATTTCTAATATTATGTTAGAAACTGCTTTTAAAAATAAACTGATGAAAGGAAAAAAAAAACCAGCTAAGTGAAAACATTTCCTGTGTGCTGATGATATGTTTAACAGTTCTAACATGTTGAACATTAAAATTTTATCAACAAATCACAAAAAAGGACAGTTTGTACACAGAAATCAATTTACCATTCACCTCTCCACAACACTCACTTATAATTTATTTTGCTTATAAAAAAAATTGCTTTTAAACCTAATTTTATTCCTTCAGGAGAGTGCAGAATAAAACACTGCACATTTTTCTTGCCTTGCAAAGGGTAAACAGGCAACAGGACAAGCAGCAATAAAGGTAAAGTAACTAACATCTGTGTCTTCAATAAACTAAAAATTATCGTGGAGCCACGTACTTCCCTGATTGGGTGTTTAGGTTTTTTTCCCCATTGGGACACAATTTATGTGAAGGAAATGAGAAAATCTTGCACTGGTTTGTTGGAGGAACATAAGGACCAGAGTTATGGCTTTTAAAGTCCTTCTTTGTCTACAGTTCTCAGACTGAAAATGTCAAATACCAGACCCCTCAGACAAAGATATCTGAAAAGCTGTATTAAGTCAAAAAGAGTCACCTTTCTCATATGGAATCTTTCTTCCTACTCACCTTACAGTTGAATGCCAGCCAGTTTTATTAATTTTTTTAATATTTTTCATTATCTGTGTGTTCAAAGATATATATACATAATCAAATTATATCTCATCATGTGTTGCTTATTGTATATTATGCTTTATATATAACATTGCACATTATATATTAGTTATCATATATTAACACTTTTATTATTTTGTTTATATGATATATCATTATATGAATAAATGTCTTATTGAAATAAAAGCTTGAATGTTGCTGAGTGCATGGATGTAAAAGGGAATGAGCTGTGCAGAGTGAGTATCTTGGGAATGAATTACGTTGACAAAATGTTCACTGTGTGCATCCTTTTAACAAATTTCAACGTTTTCCCTTGGATAAGAGTGAAGTTATCCCCTAGAGATGCATCAGTATAACCTACAAATGTGGTGTGTGGGCTCTGTGATCTTAAAATGACAGCACCATGTGGGTGCAGAGCCTGCTACCTCTGTCATTTCCCTGACTCCTCTGCTTTTTCATGTAGGGCTGAGATTAGGAGAGGAGGAAGCATAGGCTTGAGATCTGAGGATCATTAAGTGGAGGTGGATCTCCATTCAAACAAGAGCATCTAATAGAATAAGCTGCCTCGTGGTAGAACCCTTAGGTTGTCAATAAAGTGGTTGCTCTGGCAACAGCATCACCTGCTAGGAATCTCTGGTCACCTAGAAGAAGAAAAATTGGTTGGGTAACTATAGAGGCTATAATGAGGCAGGAACTTGGACATTCCCTCCTTGCAGGTCATGCTGGAAAGTGAGGGAAGTGTGGAAGTGACTTTGCTTGGGGGAAATCTTGGACTTCTACATTTGTGGGAACAACTGTGCTGTCTTGAGAACTGTTGAGATAGTTCTGGGCAATGCACGAATAAAGCTCTGTCTATGGCAAATAACTGCTTGGGATACATGTGAAGAAGCAGCTTTCATCCCTCACACTGAGTTGAGCCATAGCAGCACCAGAAATTGCTTGGTGACAGTTGTGTTAAGGGCAAACTACAGTGATATCCTGAAATCAGGGCTGTGGGTGCCTCTGTGGGGATGGAAAGTGAAGTGTTTGGAGCTCTGCAATACAGCAGAAAGGCCTTCAATAAATATTGCTCCTAAACACAACCAAGGAAAAAAACAGCGATTTGTTGAGAGACTGTTCAGTTTTCATTAACTCTCCCTTTATAACATTTAGTTATGAAGTAAAACAATTCAATTTATTTATGACCATTTTTACCTTTAGAAACCATCTGTGTTTTCTCTAACTTCATCCATCTGAAATGTGTTTGTCTACTCTAAATCAGTTGTAGGATGAGATGTACAGGTTTCCAGAAGTATCTAATTTTCTTTGTATCTGTAGAGACAGAATAGTCAACTCATTATTGGGTGGCAAAAGCTGCATGGTATGAATCTCAGCCTTCTGAGATTCATCACTTCAAAATTTATCCCTAGATTTTACCCCTTGAATAACATTAAAGTAAACATTAAAGATATCCTAGACCTAGCTCTTATAGCAACCTCTAATTCTATTGATAAAATCATCTTTCCCACGAAGTGTGAATAGTTAAAGCTCTCCCCTAAGCCTTTTATTTTTCTGAACATTTAGATGCTATTCAATATTTATAGCTACATTTCCAGTTGCACTTGTAAACACCAGAAGGTGAGAAGATTTGAAGCCTAAATACAGGTTGCTGAGCCTGGTCAAATGTTATATTTCAGATGCCAATAAGGACATTTGCATATAAACTGTACTATCAATATCTCATTTCAGTAGGCTAAAAAGCTTGCTGTAATGGGCGCTTTATTGTTTCTTGCCCATTTTATAGACTACATTTGCATTTAAAGATCTCAAGCAGGACAGAATGGGATACTCCCAAATCCTGTGAGAAACAGAGTGTTGAACATTACAGCTGCTACTAAAAATAATAGTAATAAAAAGGGGTGATGTGTTTTCCCTCCTCACTTCCTATTCCCACAGGAAATCTTCTTGAGTAAATTGAAAACTATTTTCTTTTTTTTTTTTTTTTTTTGATTTTCCTAACATTCAGATGTTACCTGAAAATGCTTTAGTAAAAGTTTCTGTGGTAACTGTTTTGAATATTGCACTTCTTTCTGGATCAAAATGTTAGGTCAGTCGGCACCTTCCAGCACACAAGATGGCATCCCATTCTTGCAGCATTATTTGTACCTTGGCAATTGTTCTTTGTAGAGGCATGGTGCAGCTCTGAGTTTTGAATTGTAACACAGATTGAGGCATGAGATCCCCAAATGTACTGAGATGGGATATGTCAAACAAAACTGTTTAATGAAAATGTTACATGTTAATGTCAAAATATTTTAAAAGTCAAGCTAATGAAACATAAAGAATGTGCAGGAAGTGCTTGTTTTTCACGATGTGATGGAGAGGATCTGATGAGACACAAAGGAACAATTTTCTGCCAAAGAAAATGAGTGATATTTTTCACTATAACAATGCCTCTTGGTCAAAGTGCTGACCACAGGAAAAGGCAGAGTGAAGAAATCACCCTTATAGGCATTGCAACCCTAGGAGCCATCATCAAAGAAATACCTATCATGTTGAATCCTTTCCCTAATGTCATTGGAGCAAACACTACTCCTGGAGTGTTTGAAATCACAGTTCTCTTTGCTGCTCCATCCCTGGTCAAATGTTCTCAAAATCCTACAGGGAGCAGGGAACACTTCAGCAATTACAAAATTTATAAATACTATGGCACCCCTCCAATTACTTCTTTTGTCTAACTTCAATGATCCCTGTGATGGTGTTTCTGTCCCCTCCTTTAAGTATTTTCTATGTTTATTTTCTTCCCCTGACACATAGACAGACTGTTATGCTCAAAACTAATCTGATCCAGAATATTTTCAAGTGGTACATAAAACTTCTTTGAACTTCAGTAAATTTTGAATCAGACAACAAGTGTTGGGCTGATTCTTGCTGCAGCTCCTATCCTTATTGAACATTAAATAAAATAAATTCTATTCCTTTGAACTATTCCTTGTCAAACCATATTCCACAAACCAGAAGGATCATTGTTTCCCTGAGTCATACATACTGCAGAAAATGTAGGAAAAACAATAGGGATGAAAAGTTATTATTTTTCTTCATCACCTAGACTGTAAATATTTTGATGGTCTTTTCAGACTGTCTAAAACCAAACATGCCAATTTTAGTCTGTTCCATTTAGAGGAGGGAAGGGACAAATCCAGTACAGCTCAAAAACTATTTGAGCCCTCCAGCAAGTGTCAGCATTATCCAAGATAAACTCACATCAGAACAGACGCCTTAATTTACAACTAGGCTTTATATTCCACAAATAATTTATTAAGATACAGAACATTCATCCATCGGGATTTAGAAATAAGCTCATATCCTGTACAGATTGCACATTTTAGATTCAAATTGGAAACAAAGGAGTCACCAAATATTATTAACACAGCCGCGGTGTTGCAATGGATGCCGAGGGTGGCTTCCAGCTGAGGCAGTACCAGCATGCTGCTCACTGGCACGGCCAGAAGAAGGGTCCCACATGGTGTGCCTTGAAGAGCCCTTTGGAAAGACAGGGATCTGGGCTGGATGTTTTTCTCTAGCAATGAGCAGAAGCCTGGCTGCAGATGCATGCAAGAATTTCTTTGTTTTGGATAAAGGTCCTCTTGAACTGACATTTACTTGTCCCACTGACTGAACTGAACTAGAAAGTTATTGGAGGGGGGGCAGAGGGTTCTTCTAATTTGGTAGATTAAGTTGACAGACAAAATATAATACAAAACATTAAATTAGAACAATCAAATCCATTTTAACTGCATCTTATGTGCAGCTTTGCTACCATGCATTTGCACTTCTCGTTTCCTGTGCAGGGATATAGCCCATTTTAATTTGACAGAGTCCATGATTACGAAAAAAATTCTCATTTTTGGAAAATCAACACTAATATTTCTCAGAAAACAGCTGTAGCAAAAGTAGTTTACAAAACCAGCAGGTATGATCTTATGTGCAGATTTCTGGCAGGCATTTGTAGAATATTTACGGATCAAAAAGTGAGCCTAAGATGTCTGCTGGGCTCCTCTTGCAGGCAAAATTCATACATACCAGTAAATCTGACCAATTCAACTGATGTTTGGCTAAAACACTTCCAAGGTGGTAGAATTTGCCTCATTTGACAGAAGATCTGCCTCCAGTTTCATTTATAAAAATAAATAGCACCATTCTAAGCCCGGACTTGTTTGCTTTCAAAGAAGTCTGACAAGCACAAAAAACAGCACTGTCTACTTGCTCAGCACTAGCTCTGCTAGCTACTATGAAAACACCAGAATTGTCCTGTCTTTCTTATATTGTCTTTCACAGAAAACAAGTTTATGACTTTTAAAGATCTTCTGTATCTAACGCAAAGAGCTCAACCTAATCTGAATGAGCAGCCAAAGAGCTTAAGGATAAAGACTGTGTCAATTGTCTTGTCTCTTAGGATAATCTGCTTGATGGCTGGTTGCGTCAGAGAGGATTTTCAGAGTCAAAACTCAGACAATTAAAAAAAATATAAACCAGGAAAAAAAAAAAAAGTATAATGAAAAAAATTAAGAGTATCAGCTTGTTTGACAACCAAATGCAATACAGATTCTAGCATAAACCTGAAACAGTAAGCACACTTATGACACACAGTGATGGGACTTCCACCACCAGGCGTGTTTTGCAGTGCTCTTCCTCCAGCTGATGTTCCATTTGGACAGAACAGCCCTAAAATGAAACATAAGTTCCTCCCTATCTCAAAATCAAACCAGAAAACCCTACTGCAATTTAAAAATAAAATAAAGTTTTTATTTGATGGGGTTTTTTTCCTTGTTTGTTTGTTAATTTTTGGTTTGTTTGGGGTATTTTTGTACACACCTTTCCACAGATCAGATAAAAGCATGAATCATAGACAAAAGATGTGAATAACATAGCTTAAAATCATGCAAGGTTTTCAGAGTGTGTCACTGAAGTCAGTGTCTGAATATCTCAACAGGTTAGTAGAGAACTTATGTTCCCGGCTATACTGGCAAGATTCTTCACAGCAGGTTTTCTCTAGCCACAATTTTGAGATTAGGCTTTGCTCTTTATTCTTCATTTGTTTTACAGTAGAAATAACTGTCCAAGGAACACCACAGTCCCAAATTCTTAAGCATCATATAAACATTTATTGAGGCAGTCAGAGTCTGAAAAATTTCTCAATGTAATGACAGTGAGGGAAATGACAAAATAATGTAATTTATTTGGGAGCAGGAAACTAAAGGTCAGACAGAAAAATGCTTCTTTTGTGAAGTTACACAGGAGGCTTCTCCTTAGGGCAGGGAATCAGAGAAGTTAGGAAGCTTCACCTTAATACTGTCCTTCATCAACTCACCATCCTTCACACAGGTTTTACAGAAAACAGTATTTTATATTTACCAGATATTTCATCCAGACTCTTCCCTGAGTGAATGCAGTGCAAAGGTTTGCATACACTTTTGAACTGTGGACAATTAACACAAAATATATTTTAGTAAGCAAATGTTAGGACACATAATGTTATTTCTTGAATAGGATATATTCTGTATATAGCTGAACAAAGGCCTGCAACATTGTGTCATTTATGTTGTTCCCCTTTTTTCATGTATTTATTTGCTCATAATTCATTTAAGATTGTACAACACACCCCCTAAAAAAAAAAAAAAAAAGGAGAAGAATTCAATTGCAAATTAAAGGCAAGTACAGAGATGTGCTCCTTCTTTCTCATCTCTTAACTGAACTTTGAACTGTGGTGTTCTTCAAAAGAAAATAAATAAATAAGAGCACAAACTAATTCCATACAACTCTCATACATTTATTAACAATCAAATCCCACTACAGAAGTGGATTACTCAATCATTCAAAAAGCAATTCTATATTCAGACAGCTTCTAAACAAAAATCTTACCTTATTCTTGGATTCAAATAGCTTGCAATGTTATTTATTAAATTTTTTCATGTATTTTACCTCCCAAGAAAGCAGTTCTCTACCTTTTACAAGAGAAAATTGTGTATCCCATGTACTAAGACAATCTAACCTCCATTCTAGTAAAGGAAAAAAAAAAAACAACCTCCATACACTTTAAAATTAATGATAAAACATGCCATCTGAATTTTGAAAAACTTTTTAAAAGGATTTTTTGAAACCCTAAGATCGTATCTGATGTACCTAACTATTTAGAGGCAATTGGAACAAAGACTGGCTATTTTATCCAATGTTTCATGATTATCAGAGATAGAAAGAGCAGTGCTCAAACCAGGCCTGTACAAAGGCATAACCGCAGAACAAACATGGCTTTATGTATACCTTGTACAAAAAGTAATTTTAAAAGGTTCCAGATAGACAAGTATGCTGGAAAGGTAGTTAACAGTAATTTTGTATTCTTACTCTTCTATTCTTGTGGGGGGAAATTATTGTATACAATACATCATATATATTATAAAAAATTGTATAATTATAAATAATTTTAAAAATTGTGTTGTTGTGCATCATCCTTTTCAGAAAGGATCCATAAATAGCTGATATTTTTGTAAAATAATAAGGGGATTTTTTACCATAGTGACAAATCTTATGAGCAAGAATGCTGTGCAGAACTTGATGTAGCAGAAACTCAGTTATGTACTGAAGCTTTAAATAGACACCAGAAAGAGGAAAACATAACTCTTTTCAAAGATAAATATTTTTGAAACTGCACAGATACTGGATGGGCAGATAATTGGTGCTGTAATAATGTTAGAGTTGGGACATAATTAGTATTTATATTTTCATGAAAGCTGGACCCAAGTTGCCACTGCAGTTTTTTGCCGGTGGAGCTCTGCAAGCATTTGCAAAAGATTGAGGAGAAAAGGAGTCCATATTTCACATTTTCAGCTGTTCAGTATCTATTACACATTCCATCTGTGCGTGAGCAAGGAAGCATATGGGTCTCCTACCACTACCACCTGTGGGACTTTCACTGTATTTAAATAAATCTATAATTCTGTAGACTGGGTGATGTGCAGCTCAAGTGCTTGGAAAGTAGAAATATTCTTATGAAGCTGTGAGGTCATATCTTTCCATTAGTCCAAACCTGGACACTTGCTAAGGCTTGTTCTACTTTGCAGTTGTTGAGCCTTCTCAGCTGAGAATCCAGAGCAAATCTCCAGACCTGTATGCACAGATGTGATTAATATATAGAACCTTCCAAGAGTAACCTATTTGCTATTAGCAAACCTTTACCACTGTTATTGCTGGAAGACAGTTCCTTTTACTCTGTAAGAATATCCTGTTAATTAGTTACTCCTTTTAGCTGTCTCTCCCTTTTAAATCAGCTGCTGGAATAAGTAGATCCTCCACTAAACTGTGGAGATGAATATTAAAATGTGAGTGCCAAGGATTTCCAAACACCTCAAAGGCAAACAAAGTAGGGAAAGACAGTGAAGGGTATGGGGCGGGAAGGAGATTAGGAAGATGCAATGCCACAAGTGTCTATTGATGTTATAAGACTTACTAGGTGCTTTGTTTCTCATGAATGTGAAATGATGTCCTCTGCTACAGGCACAGACATGTCCTTACTAAGGAGATCCATCGGTGAATTGCAAACGATTAAATATGACCTAGAAAATGTGAAGAGCTCAAAACAGAGAACAAATACAGTTAATGATGACATGGACGTTTCAGATTCAGCTCCCTGTTGTGACCCCAGGCTGTGTTTGGAGTCCCTAATATATGATCCTGTGCTGGTGTTGGTAAAGTTCCAGAATGCAAGCACCACTCCTGTTAGTATGCCCAGACCACACCTTGATGGTTTATTTCAGAAGTGTGATTTAGATTTCTCAGCATCGGAAATGTGGGACCCTGGAAGCACAGAGTGCTTCTGAGGGTGTAAACTAGATGCATAGGATCTTTGTACCAGAAGCAGAACATGTTTAGTGCCTCTGAAGGGTAATTCATTGTGTACTAGTGAAATGCCTCCTTTCTTATTATCTAGATAGGAACCTAAGTGGTCCTGTTTGTTGAGTGAGTTTTCCTAAGCTGAGTTACCATCATTATTGCTGGGAGTAGCATAGGCTGAGGGACAGTAAAAAGTAAAAGGCATTGGGAGTTTTAGTCACTGTAATACTTTCAGGATTCAAACCAGCTGCAGCTGTTCAGGCAAATGATGGAACAGTTATGACTTACACTGCACAGCTCTTGTGGCTTATCCTAAAATATGAAACACCTCAATTCCTGAAAGGGAGGAGAAAGAGTCATGGAAGATCTGCTCCGATTTTGCAGGCAGATATCTTTACCATAAGCAAATGCTGGGAAGAAGCACTCCCCATAACTTCTCAAAGAGCTCGATAGGGCTTTGTATGTCTGAAGCACAGCGCAGCTCGATGACACAGTGTTGTAAATACATGGAATGAAAACAGGAGCTTTTCATGTGCTCCTCACAACAGGAAGTGTCAGCCATCCCACCCCTGGTATATCCTTTCACACACATTCATACCCCTTTCCAGAAGACTCAAACCCAGGAGATAGGAAGCAGGTTGTGAGGGAAAATAAGCAATGCTTTCAGAGGCAATTCCTCTATGAAATGGAGAGTCTCCTCTGCCCTTGCTCAGGCTGTAGGGGCTAAGCTATAAGGGGTCTTCTGGGCTATCAATCTGGAGCCAGTTATCACCAGTTACCTCATTTTGTGTGCATGCTCATTTTTTATCTACAATTCTATAAGAATATTATCACACATTCAGGACATAAAATATTTCACTCAGATGTTTCCTTGGGAAGCTGTCTTTCAGGAAAACTGTGCTTTCTGATGTCTTGTGGATCTGACTACATTTTTGATTTGCAAGAAAGTAAAATATTCTAATTCAACCTGTGAATATCCAAAATTCAAAACCAGTCTGCTGATTAGAACAGTCCCTGTTCTAACTGTAGAACAAAAAACATGACAGAAAAAAAATGCATGGTGGTTGATGGAAAGGGTCTGGATGAAGGCAAAATATTGCAGTGCAGTCTGGTTTTTCAAAGATCCATTTTTTGTCTTTTGTCTATGTTTTTTGGGGTTTTTTGTGTGTTTTGTTGTTGGTTTTTTGGTTGGTTGGACTTTTTTTGTATTTTTTTTTAAGGGAAGCTGCCATCATCTATGTGAAATGTGGTTAGCAGCTCTGTTTACTTCAAAAGTAATCACTTCTTGATTCAAACTGCTTCACCAGTAAATAGAATATCTTAGGACATTAATTATACGGGAGAGAAATCTGTGTGAAGGAGCTGTTACAATTCATTACTGTACAAGAACTATTCAGAGAAGAGAGAAAATGTAAGGATAGAGATAATTGTTATTGCCTCAGCTTCTTATGGTATTGGGATAGATGGATTGGAAATGGGTTATCTTTCTCCCTTGTAATAAAGTAGGTACATACAGAGAGCACAAAGAGGAAAGTTAAAGCGTAGCCAAAGAGCATTACATCAGCGGAGCTGCAGACTGTCTGCTGGGAGCTCGGGAGAGCAAAGCAATTGCAGGTGTGATGCTGTGCTAGGGGATTAACCTGTTAGCAGCTGGCTTTCTCCAAAAGAAAGAAAACGAACTACAAAATTCCATAGCTGGAGAATACAGCTAAGGGGAGCTATTCCAAACTTCAGGTGGCTATTAAACATTTCTGCTGCTTCTGTTTTATTTCTTATTAGATGTGTTGCCTGTCTGTTCCTGTGCACAAGTATAAAGAGTGGGATGTTGTTTCACAGGTAGACTGAATTAATTTGCGTCTGTGTCTTTATTTTTTTCACCATTCAACACTAAAAGACCAGCATTCACTACCCTGAATAAAGCCTTTAAATTAAAGGGTCTCAACTATTACCCAAACTCTGGTTTTTAGACCATTTTTTCTAGACAGATTGAATAACAGGTACAGTTAATATAGAATTTATTCATGCACTCCTTGTGGTTCATATCAGTGTGTGTGTGTGTATAAAGTTACATCAGGGATCATGTTTGATACACTTTCTAATAGATTTGCATCAATATTTTTGATAGAAAATACTGCAAATTCAAAGAGAAAAGTTCAATTTGTTCCTCCTCCCCTTCCTCAATCACAAGCTAAATATTTGGAAACTGATAGAGGAGAAAGGGATTTGTAGCTTAAAATATGTATTTTTAATTCCAAAGTGGAAAATTTCACCTATTTTTCTTTCTTCTACAGTTCTGAGGAGAAAAAACCAACCAAACAAAAAAAATGCCATGTAAACCCCCATACATTAAGTGGATTTGTTTTTATCACAGAAAAAATATTATTTACCAAAATGTTGATAGCTATGTCAGCATATCCTATGGCTGCATATTCACATCCATGAGTGCTGTCTCACCTTTTTTGGACTGTAGAACTTTGGTTTCAAATTGCTAAAGCATTTGTAGGTGTCTCTTTAAATGATAAATGCACTTCCCCATTCAGTGCCTTGTACCTTATTCTGATTAATTTGCAGATCAGGATGAAGTATACTTCAATTACTGTGCTCAGTAGGTTTGTTTGTTTGTTTGCTTATTATAATAATAATAATAATAATAATAAAAATAAAATGGTGCTCCACGTTGTAGAATTCTCATTTGCAAACCCATTCATATTTAAAGAACAATGTTTCATTCCAAAGCTGATCAATGATTTTCACTTGGGTCCTACTCTCCCATTTAGGCCAATATTTAGAACATGTTTCTACAGTGAAGTATTCCCAGTAGAAAACTTGCAAGCCTAGAAGTGTGCAATTTATTTCAGTTTAACTAGGCCATAACAACGTCCTCAAGTGCATACATATCTGTAATTTCTAGCTGTTCATCAGAGCACTGTGTTTTCAAACTGAGAGCTGAGTTCTCTAAGTTGCATAGTATTGGAGGGCAGAAACACATCCAATATTTGGTCCTGTGCCCGTGAGACATTCTGTGAGCACCCTGTGGTGTACTCTAAAGAAGGAAAACAACTCAGAAAGTGGCTGAAATAATTCAGATGGGTCTGAAGACTTCTGAGGAGGAACAGGACGGTGGGTAGAAATCCAATGTGTCAGGGGAAAGATCAAGGCTGGCAAAGAGGCATCTCTCATCAAAGAATGATGACAGACACTGGTGTTTCAAACCCAATGGTGATGACAAAGGGTGATGTTTCATTATTACAGAAATTAGATTACATGTAAATAGTCAGGAAGAGTATCTCAGAGGTTTTAGAAGCACCTATGCATTTGCACCTGGTGTGAATCTTTCCAGTGCTTCAGGCAACACAAACAAAATGCTGAAGAGTTTGCTGTGAGTTTGAATTTATGCTGGGTTTAGAGCCACAATGGTTAGGGAATGATGTCTCAGGAGCAGCTCAGGTGCCAACTAGCTCCCATCCCATGAATCTCTCTTGAGTAAAACTCATTATCTTTTCTTTATGTAGAAATTGACATAGTCTGTTTGACATTTTCAATTTCTCTCTGCCCTTTACAACTGTGCTTTTTGTCCTATGATTTTCACTAAAATACTACCCAGCTTTGCCTGTTATGAACAATACTCATAACTTCTTAGTCTCTGGACTCTTTTTTTTTCAGATATTGAGTTCATTCTACTGACATTGTCCACTTCTCCCTCTGTATTTTACAATCCTGTTTTCTTTTGGCAGTAAAATGGGCTGCCTAAAACTTTATTTTTTTTTTCCATTTTCATAGCTCACTTTGACCTAAATTTCCACATTCTTAACCATTTCTTTTTTCCCCCATGATTTCTGCAAATTGCCTAAGAGAAAACTTTGGGTATTTTTCTTTTCCCAGTGAGCATCTATCAATCTCATTCTCATCTCTTCACACATAACTGAAGTTAATGCAAGATTTCTCAGACTTTTCATAGAGGTGTAGAGATTTGCCTAGGTAACCAGTCTTATGACTGGCATGAAAATGCCCCAATGCATTCAACAATGCTGAATGGACCAGGTGCATGCCCATGTTTCAGAGATTTCAAAAGAAGTTAATGGTTGGTGGCAACGCAGCAGGAGTGGCAAAGGAACTGTGCTCCCTTCTCTAAATATTGCAGCAAAGGCACAGGCAAACAACTGAAGCAGTGACAGCACTGGAAACAAAAAGGTTCTCTAACAGATCCTGAGTCATCCATTATTTCTGAATGTTTTATATTCCGGCCCCATGCACCCTACATATCAACAGCAATATGACCCCATCACAGAGATGGAAAGGAGAGTTTAAGGGCCATTGAACACTGTGATTTTTCTCACTGTATCACAATTACAGAAAACCTGTGCTAAATAACATGATGTTGGTTTGCTGTGAAACCTCACAGTGTTTGAGTGCTAGCCACATTTCTTGCTGTCATTCCCATTTGGTGCTTATGGTTTAGGATCCTCTTTGGCGTGTGGCACCAAACTCAACTGTGTAAGGGCTGGGCTCCTGAGAGGCACCAATGTGCTTTTTTCTCTTTCACATTGCACTAGACATGGGCCCAGAGCAACTCCACACACATACAAGCCTCCTTGAATGCCTGGGAACTTAATATCCAGAACCAAATATGAACTTCATGGTTGACTGACCATGCACTGAATTAAGCCTCTGTATCTAAATGTGATAGATGCTATCCTGGCCAAGACACTGACGTCTGAACCAGGAACTTCCAGTTCCCAATAAAAGCAAAAGATGTTGCAGCTTAAGCAAAAAAAAATGCTCTTTTCCCCCCTATATTGTGTCTTGTAACACACAGATGGGTGGCAGATACCTCCATAATTAAATGGCAGTAAGCTCAGTTTTATCTCAGTTTTATCTTCATTTCACAAGCATTTTAACTTGTTTATCATCTAAAAATCATATTAGACTTTACAGCAGAAAATACTGCAGAACTTCTCACTTCAGAAAATTGTTGTTAGAAGTCTTAACTATGGCTGGAGGTGACAGAACATTCCCCAGTTCTCTCCTTCCAGTGACCAGGCACATGTGTAAAATTTTTAAGGTGGCTGCTATGAAAGTTAGGATTTTAAAACTCAAACTCCAGTATATTCTGAAGGAAGATCTCAGGACCCTCTGCATCAAGGGCAGAGAAACAAAAAGGGAAGTAAAACTCATTTCTGAGATGTGGATAGATTTATAAGAACAGAAAACAGTATTACCATGATGTAGTTTAACCAATGAATTTTGCTCATTAGCTTGCACAGCAAATACTTATCTCCTGGATGAATTATAGCATGAACTTCATAGGGTGGGGGGAAATGAAATCTTGGTGAAATGACATTAGGTAATTGTGAGTCCATCATGACTCAAAGTTATTTTAACTTTGCTGTTACAAATGTGCTTTACACCAGGAAGGTCTTCCAGCCCCTGAAGCTTTTATGCAATGATTTCTAGCTAACAAAAGTCTCTGAGAAATTTTACACATATATTGACTACAATCAAGTCACATCTTAGCCTTCTCTTTAATAAGCTAGGTAGTCAGAGGTGCCTATGAGGCATGTTTAGAAGGCATTACTTATCCTTTTAGTCCTTTTTCTGAACCCCTTCCAATTTCCTCTCCATGTATATAGCAGGAACAATAACACTTTCCATATCACATAAGATCAGGCCCTATTATTTTCTCCTAATTGCTAATCTCTAGGATTATGTTCAAACAAAAACATGAATAGTATATTATTATTGACAAGCATTAAAAAATAAAAAGGCGAACGTCGCATTTGTTAGGTTTAATTCAGTCAGCTATTTATTTTTCCTCTTAGAGAGACCTGCGATGGGTGTGAAGGCAGAAGCTGTAAGGATGGCATTGGTGGTGAAAAACTTTTGTCAGTGCCCTCTGGATGACAACCAAATGTGCCACAACAAGCATTGCTATCTGGGCAGTTAAACTGATACGTCTCCTCCCATTCCAGGGCCATTTGTTGTGACTCAGCAGGCACTTTGGGGACTCTTTACAGCCAGTGTGCAGGTGTAGGACATTACCCGAATGAAGTGAGGACAGTTTGCGTGATGATCACAGCTGCAACAGTGACAGTCATTGACCCTGGCTGTTGAGAGTTATTTGCTTTGCATTAATCGGTAAAGCACTTCAGCTATTTATTTTTCTCCACTTTGCAATCCAAAGACATTAACAACAGCTTTGGAATGATTGCCAGAACAGGCCATTTCACTTGTCTTTTCCACCTTCTCTCTGGGATATTATTCAAAGTTAAATATATCTTTTGCTGTGAGCTGCATGGAAGTGTCAGTGTCACAACTCTACTGCAGGAGTGGGCTAGCAACCAGCTGCAATTTGAAAACTGCCGATGACACATCCTTCTGCCAGCACAGCTCTGTCAGGGAAGGACAGTCAGAGATGCTGTTTTACTGACAATGCGGGAAAAGAAGGAAAATGCACTTTCAACAGTAGAAAGCATTTCTCCCCTGGGGCTTCACCTCTTACACTGCTGCAAGGACCATTCTTGTGAGCAGAGATCTATCTGAATTTGGCTGGTCAAAGACTATGCAAGGAAAATACCCCAGATCAGGCACAGTCAGAAAGTAAAAAATTGAGACAGCGGTTTTTGACCCCTATCACTTTTGCTCCACTCCTGTGATGAAGTTGCAAGTGACTAATTCCTGGTTAGGAAAGGACAATGTGGTACAGTGAAATCATGGTGTGGGTGTCTGTGGGTTGATGTGAATACACTGAAGCTTTACCAAATCTTCATAGAATCCTATGAAAAACTGGACATTAAAAATCATCCAGTTACAACCTCTCCCTCTTAAAGGGACACTTTCCACTAGATCGGGTTGCTCAGGGCTCCATCCAACCTGGCCTTGGGATGCTCCAGGGATGGGGCATCCACAGCTTCTCTGGGCACCCACTGCAATGTCTCACTGCTCTTCATTTATCTTAACTTACTTCTATTTAAGAGCTCCAGTTTAAATTCATGTTTCTAAACAAGATGGTAAAAACCAGTAAACTTCCTATCCCACCAAATGAAACCACCAAACTCAAATACAATCCTTTCTAAAGTTTCTCTGTTACTTATATAATACTTAAAGTATGCTTTTTGTTCACAAACATCAAGATGAAGTTAAGCTTGGCTACCACTACCCTTTCTTAGAGACAGCTAATAAATAACAGAACTTGATACACACAGAGCTACTTTCTTAATAGAATTCAAGTTACGCCATATATATTGGAAACTTTTTATCAACATGAAAATAATAATAAAAAATCCCACTGGAAATGTGAAATTATTTGAATGAATTTACACAGCTAGAGACAAAGTCTTCCTAGGTTGCAGAGTGTTTGACTGGCCAAGTTCAGACACAGCCCTATTCATGAAACTGGCCCTTGCAGCAATCCAAGAGGATGAAATCCTGGGGGTGAAATGCTTTATGTTGGTATTAATGTATTTTCTGTTGCAGGGAGAAAAGGTTCTTCTTTTTCCACAGCAACCATCCTCTTTGTCTGGAAACCACCTAAAATATAATGGTGATTTTTTGAAATTTTGTCAAACTCAGGATAAAATTGCTGGTCAGAAACAAGAACCTGAGAAATATAAAGGGGACACACCCATTTGCAATTGCCAGTGTAAAAACAGAACAGTCTCAAAACCTAATCCACATTTCATCCTCATTTTTTTTTCCTCCTACACAACCCAATAAAATGTCTTCTTAAAAGTAGAAATTTAAGAAAAAATCCTGAAAATTTCTTCTTCTTTGATGAAATGCTGGTCTAGTTTTCTGGGCAGAATTATATCAGACTACAGTTGTGTTAAATGGGAAGAAGAGAAAAAGATCTTGGTATGCAAGGAACACTTCCCAAATGCATCATCTAGATTTCCAGGTTTTTAATTATTGGTAAAGTAGGAGCACAAAGCACAATTCTGTTGAAATCTCATCCGAATATTCTAAAAATCTTGGAAGAACAATAATAAAATAATAAATCGCTGTCACTGCCATAGTTTCATGCACACCATGTTTTCTGCTGAACTGATGTAATAAGAGCAAGAAATGAACTTCACAGGAATGGTATTTCATATCTGCTCTTTTGTATCTTGCAATATCCTTTCTGATCAAGTGCCCTATCTCTGGAGCAAGTATTGATTTTCACAGCTGAAATACAATGTCTCAGCATGCTAACCCCCATTCACACACACTTCCCTGTTCCAACACTTTCTGTCTGTCTTATAATTATAAAATGTTAAAGGTACAGCTGCACATTTTCTTTAACATGAAGAGATTTGTTCAAAAAAATCCCTCAAAACACAAAAACCCCTCAACCTTCAAAGCGTACAAGACCATTGGTAAATTCCAGATACCAACACAACCATTTTATACTTTATAGTCATATTCTCTTTATTGTTATTTTTTCTCTGCTTTTAAAGGAAATTTAAAAAAAAAAAATTGCCATGTCTCATCTTTCAGATATTTAATTTTTTTCTGAAATTTTTATGTAGTTGTATATTGATATATATGTATACATATACTTTTCAAAAATAATTAGGGATGTGAAGTAGACAGTTGTGTTCAATGTGAAATGTACATATTCCTTCTATTTGTGTCATTAAAGAAACTGATGTGGGACATTTTCCTCTTGAAAGTTAACTAATTTGTGCCTGTAATGGTAGAACTACTGTGTGAATGTGTTGCATGTTTTGAATTCCTATGAAATCTTCAGTCCTGCTTCTTCAACTGTAAGTAAATCCGGGGTCTGAGGAATGTTGCAAATCTGTCTTAAGACTATCAATCCTACTGAGAAAGAATTTGACTCCCAGTAGTCTTTTATAATACATATAGCAGGTGAAAATGTTAAAATTGCATCCATTCAACAACTGTCTTTAACGACAACAAAAAACATACCTGTATCTTTAAAGGTACTTCGCCAGGCATCAGCAATTAACAGCTCACTGGATAAGGCTCATTGAATTAAATCCTGATTCAATTAAATCTGTGAGTATTCAATGGTGGTGTGTTTTCCTCTATTCTTTGTAGGGGATCCTATTCTGACCCCCATTACATCATTGAAATCCAAAGGGACACCAGAGAAGTCACAACTTTTATTCTGTTTCTGGGTGAAAAAAAAATAAAGGAAGTGACCCAGACTTCATCATTATAGAGCTAAGGTGGCCCACTAGTACCTAATGGCCTTCCAGAATGGACAGAGTGCCTAAAATTAATCTTCTGAAAACCAAGTAATGAAGCGTTAAGGTACACGTCAATCCGACCTTAATTCTTCCCTCCTTGAGCAATGACCCAATACTCTCACAGCACACAGACTTATTCTCTGCCTTTTTGGATGGTGAAGAACTTTGAGGGAAGAGGGTATGCATGGGGGAGGATGGGATATGAAACTGTCTTTCTGCTAGGAAAATCTGGCACTCCTATGTAAGTTTTGAAAACAAGTTTTCCCCACTTGCTCTGCCCAAAGCTGCACAATTCCCCAGGATAATTCAACAACCCCTCTTGTGTCTGGAATGGTGTGTCTGTGTGGGCCTCATGAAACCTCTGCATGAGTCCTGTTTCCCCTTTCACTGCTGACTTTCCCCGCAGGAAGGAAAGGCATTTATTTTTTTGGCTGTGGCATGACTCAGCAGACAACATCCTTTCAAGTACAGGTTTAACATACTCATGGGGTGTAGGAAAAGCTGGGATTCACAGGTCCCCAGATTACAAAAGCAAATCAGCTTTGCTTCTCCAGCTAATCTCTCCTCCACTTAATACAGCTTTACTGATTTCAGCTGGAAAACAGATAATTCCCAGAGGCTGTTAACAGCACCCAGGAACTGCAGTTGTTGGCTAACAGAGTTGGCCTAACATTTCTTTTCTCTCTCCTCTTTTCCTGCCTCCTTCCCTAGTCTCTCCTCTAATTTTACAGTAGTGCTTTTGCATAACCCTAATTTATCCAACTACCCTTATTCCATTATATTCTTCTTCATAACTGGTATAATGACAATGTTACTCCATCCAAAAATGTTGTGAGTTTTTCCTATTAAGGGACTGCATATTAGCAATGCTTGACCTTAGCACATTGGGGTCCACTGTTCAGCAAACATGATTATATTATCCTCACTGTCTTTCATCTCCCCCTCTAGTTAATCAGAGCTGGCGCTCTGTTATAATAATTCCCCATGTGGAAAAGGAGTGGCATGTCCAGCAGCCTTTCTCGTACATCTGCCTTGAGAATGTGTAATTTATTATCTTTCAGAAATGGTTACAGTCCCCTCTAAATCAGTTCTGCAAAATTAGCAAGGTACCTTTCCAAAAGTTTGAGTTGTGTTTGGTTTAGTGGGTTTTGATTTTTTTTTTTTTGAGGGGGGGAAGGGGTTGGTTTGTTTTGGGTTTTTTTTTGTTTTGTTTTTGGTTTGTTTTTTTTTTTTTTTGATAAGTCAAAGAACCCAGCTCCTGTGAGACAGACAAGATCAAGGGGATAAGGTGTTATTTGCCCATCCCTAGAGGTCTCTAAGAGTGTTTTACGAGTAGTTAAGAGGGCTGAGAGGAATAACTTCATTAGAGGGGACTTAGCCATGAGGGGGAGCATGATTTCACTATTTTAACATATAATGATAGAATCCCAGAATGGTTTGGGCTGGAAGGGACCTTCAAGATCATCGAGTTCCAAAATCCTGCCATGGGCAGGGACACTTTCCACTACACCATATTGCTCACTCATGCCTGTGGGTGGTTCTTTATCAAGGAACATGTTCAAGATTTTAATGTTTAAGGTCATCTCATATCTTAAGCCAAGCAGATACTTGTTCTGTACAATAAACTGCAAGGAACAGTGGAAAAAAAACCCCGTGGTTTTCCTGCTGCTTCTTTGGTAAGAGTGTGAGTATAATTTGGTTTCTATTACATCAGCTTGCCTCTAGTTGCCATGTAATCGTCACCACCACAACTGTTAACACACCCGATACTCAGTTTTTTGTTATTTCTGCATATGCTTTTACAGAGAGCTGAACACATCTTTCGATAACTTCTCCAGTATTTCTTTTCTTCCTACATGTTGGAGGAGTTGTAATTCAGGTGAGGTAAATGGGAAAGTAGACAAAAATGGAGAAATCATTTTGACTTTTAAACATGCCAGGAAAAAACCACACAAAACAACCCAAACCAAAAGACTCTTCTGAGAGGCAGCAGGTCTGAATTCTAGGGGTGCAATCCTGCCTCTAAAATACAGAGTGTCAGGGAATTGAAATGTTTCATCAGAGACACAGCAAGTTTTAGCCTGACAAAGCATATGGATTTTATATAGATACAAAATCTGGTAGGAATCCAGGAAGGAGAAGGATCTGAGAAGAACATGTTCAGCCTCATGTTCTCCTTGATGGTCCGTGATGCTTTTAACACGAAAAAGGGTCTCAGACATAAACACAGGACATCTGAGCTTCCTTCAAATTAACAAGAGAATAATTTTCTCATGGTCATTTTATTATGCATTCAGATTCATCATTCACTTATAGATTTTTTTTTTTTTTTTTTTTTTTTTTAAAAGGCCCTTTTNTTTTTTTTTGCTTGTTTGTACAAGGACATTTTTGAATACTTTTGAAGAGGCTTAGATGGAGGGTGCTGCCAACCTTATATCATTTTGAATATAGGCCAGATTTTATGACATCAAGAGAGATATTAAAGCAGTTTACCCTTAAACCATGAAAAGTTCAATAAACAAAGTAATACAATCAGCACTTTAATGATTTTTTCAAAAAAGAAATAAAAATAACTCTGAAACTAGAGAAACAAGCACAGGAAACTAATTTTCTCACTGGTCTCTGTTGGTTTTCCAACAGAGAGTTATAGCTGTCCTCTTGTGAATAAAAAAAGAGCAAAGTAAAAAAAAAAAAAAAACAAACCACAAACTAAAAAACAAACAATGACAAAAAAGAATGGGAAAATAAAAAGAAGAAAGGGGAAGAAAAAAAAAAAAAAAGAAGAGAGAAAAAGGAAAAAAAAATCCGTTTTAATAAAATTCCCATTGCAGAATCAATACTAGCCTGGACAAAAATGCTGGATTCTTCTCTGTCTCATGCATCATCAACAAAATTGTCAGCAGCTAAGCTTGCTTTGCAAGATCCTCTTTGCTGGCAACGGCTCAATGACAGAAGAACATGGCTTGATTTTCATATCCCAACTTGCAGCTGTACTACTGGCAGTCAAGGGAAAAAAAATAAAAATTGTGTTTTGATATGAATCAGGCACATTTGATCTTAAAGTCACTGTGAGATTCTAAAAATGTCACTTTCTAGACACTTTTCCGATATTTTTTTTTTTTTTAGTTCAAAACTACTGTTGAAGAGCATTCATGCTTAACTTTCTATGACATTTGATAAAATTACCAGTGATGATTTGGTTTCTTAATTGTTTGTCCACACTATTTTTTATTGATGTATTAGTAAAATCATCCTAATTTTTTTTTTTGTTGTTGAAGGGAGCACTCCTGCTAGGGTGAACACGTCTCTCTTCTCTTACATTAATTTCATCTCTTAATATGATTATTTCAAGAAATTGAATAGGAAGCTTATCTCTTTGAAAGTAGCTAGCTTTACATATATATATAATATGTATTTATATATATATATATGTATAAACACTGTAAGGCATAGAAGTTATTAATTTGCTACAGTAAATAAAAAATTGATATGTTAGGATAAAAGTCAGGAAAAATCCTCTGCCAGCATGTTCATAATCTTATTATTAAACATTTGTGATATGTGACGGGGAATTATCTGTTAATCCAAAATATCCACGAAGCGCTTGAAATACCTGCTCTCTCCCTGATCAGATATATCCTCTCAAAGCAGGTTTTTGTTCTGAATGTAATTCATCATAGTTATCACATGTCACAAAGTGTTACACCATGTCATTTTACACTGCAATGTGACATGACATGGTGCAATTAAGGAAACACAATGCAATAGCTCCTATTAAGGAAAAAAAAAAAAAAGAAGAAGGAAAAGAAGGGAAAAAAAAAAAAAGGAAAGGAAAAAGAGAACTTATTCTAGATATCAGTTAATGAGTTTTAGTTCCAAAAGTCTGTGTGAAGAAGAAAATCATGCTGATTAAAACTGAACAAGGTCCTGAGCCAATTCCCACTGAAGACAATAGGTATCTGCACATCAGGGAAACATGCATGATTATGTTGTTATTAAAGTACAACTGTAAGATCAAAATTTTAAATCTGGATTCATAGGGCTAAAGAAAGGAATTACCAGCAGGATCTCCTGATTCTCATGACAAAAACTGGCATACCAATAGCATTTATTATTAATATGGTTCTACAAGGACACAGCACTATGCAGTGCATTGGTTTGGTCCAGGGGAAAAGGATAAAAATAAACAAGCTTCATTGGTCTCTACAGTAAAAGAGCTTATAGGCTAAAGAAACAACTATGAATGCCATTCCGTTGTCTTTGGTGTTTATTAATCTTTGAAGGGGTGGATTTTCACCCAGTGTCTAATATATTTCCAGCTTAAAAGATATTTTAACAGTTCAATATACATCAGGGAGAGAGAAGAGCTTTTTAAGCTAAAGGCCAATACTGGCACAAGAACAAGTGGGTATAAACAGCTCATGAATAATTTTAGCCTTGAAATTAGAAAGAGCTTTTTGCCATCAGAGGAGCAGAGTTCTGGAACAGTCCTTCAATGGGAGTAGAGAGATCAAACAGCATAACTAGTTTAAAAATGGAGCTTGATAAATTTATAAATGAGATTATGCACCATGGTTGCCTACAGGAGGAGACAGCTTGATTTTAATGGTCCAGAAAGAACCTTCCAGTCTCACAAACACATGTAGGGGAGGGAGTGGCTAAATTTGAAATTGAGAATTCTCAAGTGTTCAGCTCACAGAGTCAAGAAGAGATGCAAAGTTTCTGGATTTCAAATTCAGAAGTGTTGTTCCAGCCACCTTCAAAGAAATGTCAGTTTAAGAAAGACCTTTATCCTTTCTAATAGGGATATACGCTTTGGCACCTTCCAACACTGGAAGTGCTCTAATACATCTACAGCTGAAAATAACAAATTTTAGCAGATGCTAAGTACAGGTTTACTTTGGTTTATTTTTTTTTTAAATTACCATATTTTAAGTTTGACATAATAGGGATTATTTCTATTCTTTGCAGGGCCATCAAGGTTTCAGACATTATAATTTAGATAAAATATCATGAAGTCTTTAAAGTTTCTTACAGAAAAGACAAAAAAGGCATGGTGATAACTTTAAGATTACATTTATGATTTCTTTGCTTTCCTCATCCTTTCACTTCACCACTTTGGTCTCAGAAATTGCTTTCTTCAGAGGAAAAACTTGAAGAAAAATTATTTCTGTAGGAAATACCATCCTGTTGGTATGATATTGTTTGGGGAGCTGGAGGATCTGGATTCTGTTCCCAACTGTTTCATGATTGTTCTATTTTGAATCCCAATTTCATCATAGTTTTCCATCTTTTTATATCCAAGAGTTGTATGGAAAAAAAGATTTATTTTCACTAGCTATTTCATATGTACCTTATATTACACCTGTTAGATATGGAAGTAGGAGAAAGAAAAGTCTGTGTGTCTGACAAAATTTTAGAAATCATTAAATCAAATATTATTGAAAAGTTATAACCTTTCAGCAGAGACACAACAATTGCATACATCTGAAGTTAGTCCACTCCAATTGCAAAGCAGAATAAATTATTTTAGTCCTTATTTTTCCTATCTGTTGGAAGACTCCAACAGATCCTTGGAAGTGGTTTAAAATATTACACTTTTATTATGTATTTCCAATGGACACTGATAAATTTTTGCATCTCTTGTTATAAGAGGTAACTCCTAAGGACATTAATTATATCCCCTGGGATCTTTAGAAAAGCAATGGGTCTCAAATGTCCAACATGAAGAAATGCAAAGTCTGGAGTAAACTCAAGCCAAATGGAGTTGAACCGGTACAAATATTGAGTTATAGCATGGGATTTTTTCACTAGCATCTTGTCTCATCTTCCATTTTTATTTATCACATCTTTATTGTATGATAGCTCATTAGACATTAAAAATTAATGTAGTTAATCTAAAATATTATTACACACACACAAAAAAAATCAGAACATATTTATGATGTTTATGGCATCCTCTTATCACAGTGTTTGAACTTGATTAGAGGTTTTAGGTTTTTTTTAATCTTTATTTTTTTCCCAACAATGTCCTGCACCATAACCTTAGTCAAAAACTCACAATGGCAATAATTTCACCTGACTGAAGAAGATCTACTCCACATGCCAGCTGGTGTAACTGAGAGAGATTTTTAGGAGACACAAATATCCTGATAATGGTTTAATAGCACAATTTTCTCACTGTTGCCATATCTTAGGAGAAGGAAGAATGGCTTGATGGCTAACCTTGAGACTGGTAAAACTCTTATATCACACTCCTCATGCTCATTGCTTGTGTCTAAGTTCAAAGGAAAGATAAATGATGCAGAATTAGACTTAACCATATCTAGTTAAGCCAATATGTGCACATTCATCTAAAATTCCTGACTTTGTCAGCCCTACTCACTGACAGTATGACACTGATAGAAACTGCTAGATTTCATAGCTGTTACATTTGTCTGTCACAGCTGTACGGCATGTGGCTTTGATTCTTCTTGTTATTTTTAATATCAACTTCCAAATCTGAACTACAGGGATGGGAGCATTCCCTCACCTGACAGGAATGTTCCCAGCTTAAATACATTAACATTTATGATACATTCACAGATTGTGAGAGCACAGACTGCACTTTACTTGGAGTTTCACCTCAGTGAGATCCCATCTGATCACTCTCGGCTATACCAGAGTGTCATCTGCCTGTGACAATCCTCCTCAGGCTGCTGGTATCGGGCATCCTTGCTACAGCCACAAAAATAAGAGCAAAACCACAGCATATTAATACTGTTGTGGCTTCACATTTTGGATGGATATAGAAATCACAGCAGAAGTTCTGTTCTCTGAGAAGCACGTGTGAGAGCTGCATGGTTTTTTTCTCATTTTAATTTTAATGTGACATCATTTTGTTTCCCCTCTTCTCAGATAGAAAACTATCCCACATACATTTCCGAATTACAGTTGAGGAGAGAATGGACTTCTGACTCAAGAACAGCAAAAGGAAGATTTTTTTTTTTTTTTTTTTTTTCCCTCCTGAATCCCAGCTAAGGGCTTAGAACATTTATTTATTATTCAGGAAACAGGAATCCTTGCCATATTCAATCTGTCTTTTTTGCTGCCACTATGTCCCCCCTGGCAGAAGATGTAGAAACACGGAAGCCACACTTTGTATTATGGTTTCTTTTATAGCTTCTAAATGGTTAATAAATGATTAATAGAGGCTTTGATAAATGGTTAGAGTAGGTTTTGGAGGCTAAAAGGTCAATAGTTGGCTCATAACAATCTATAACACATTTCACTCATGTCCCTCCAGCCACCCATAACAAGATTTCTTACATCTGTAGCTTCTGGCAATCATGTTTTAGTTCTTTGTAAACTGTTTATAGGTGGGATCCTAGTATAAAATGTGCCAGGGAATTGGATACCGTTTGCTGAAGTGCCTGAGGCCAAGTCCAAAGGAGTCTCTTTGTTGATCATTACAGTATGCAGGACTTAGGAGCACTCTGTGTAACATGTAAGTAACATTTATTGATTCTGGAATTCCAAGTTCCTTTTTTTTTTCACTTTTTCTAACACAATTAGGAAGTAAGTTACAGACTCAATTCTTACTTGTACCATAGGTAGAGTAAAGGTGAAAAAATGCACCTGGGACCCCCAGCTCATGAGAAACATTTTTTTCCCAGGAATGAGATACTGCAATGGTATTGCCCTGGCATCATCACCATTAAAAGAAATGAAGATAGAGGAGGAAATTATTTTTTTCCTTCATACCGAGTATTAGTATTTGGTACATAGGAATTTTCTTACTCATCCGCTGTAGTCAGCTTGTAGCCCAGAAACTATCCGACATTGTGCAGGAGGAGCAATATCTTCTCAAAAAGATTAATGAATGAAAGCTTTATTTCCCACTCATAGAAACTACTTGCTATTACCATGGCAGTGCTTTCAGCAATTTTTCCAGCATTGATCAGCTCCGTAAAACAATTTTGCCGCTCTTTCAGATTTCTTAGGACTGTGTAGTCTCTCCCAGCTTTCTGTTGACTTTTCTCTCTTGTAGTACATGCAAACTTACAAGAATGTAAAAAATATAAAACTACAGAATCATGTGCTTTTGTAGGGACATCCTGCAGTAAAAAATCCTGCTCTAACCTGAGTTAGTCAGAGCAGGTATTTCAGGCATGATCCAGCTGATTCCTGGATGTTTCTCAAGGACGTAATTCTTACCCCTTCTCTGAGCCCTCCTGATCCAGTGTTTGACCATCTTTAGGTGAGGGAGAAGAAAATAATGAAAACCCCACAGTCGTGTCTACTTGGAATTTCCTGTCTCATGACACGTTGGGTTTTTCCCTTGAGTTGTGCACCTTCTAGAACAGGCTTGCTCTGATTCTTGTCTTTCCCTCCCATTAGGTGTCCCTGTCCACCCTGGGAGCCTCCCTGAACTTGCTCAAGCCGCTCCACAACTTTCTTGCCTGGAGTTCACAAATGTGGATGTGGGAGGTCCAGCCTTCGCTGTTGCTGCCGCCTCCTGCTCCAGCTCCACCTCTGATGTAGGAAGCTCCTCCCTGGGGGAGGACTCGGTAGGCAGGACCAGGGTCTGGGACTCACCTTTCCTTCTAGAAAGCAAGCATGCCCAGGGCTCTGGGCTGACCGACCCTTCCAGAAGCTTCTGTCCTGCTCGATGGTTCATTGGTTATTACTTATTGTACCTTCTCCTCAAGTGTTTTAATGGGACCCTGAACCCTTGTGCCCTCCCCTTAACCCATATCCCATTGGTTGTACCCCCCAGCTCCTCCCAGTTCCCCCGTCATTTTTAACCAGCTGCACACACTTTGTTTCTGGGAGTTCTCCCTCCATCGTTCTCTTTCCTGGATCCCTTCACCTATCCCTGCAATAAAGGCGATCAGGGGAAGACCCCCTCTCGCAGCTTTTGCCTCCTTTGCCTTATTTCCACTGTGCCTCATTGTCTTATCACCTCAGACCCCCTCATCTCAGCATGAGCCACCCACGCAAAGCCCTGAAGCAGCTGCACCTGGAGTGAGCTCTCGGGCCTTGGGAGGTCGCTGCCTGGGTCGAGGGTGACCAGGACTGCCAGGCTCGTTGCAACATCTGGACATAGTAAACCTCTTGATGGAGTCTCAGGTGGGTCAAATAGAAGGAAAAGCCATTTCCCGGGAGATGCTGGCTGCATTTTTGCTCATGCAGCTCAGGGTGGGACTGACCCCTTTTGCTGCAAGGAGAATTGCTGTTTCCCACAAAGAACCTGCCTGTTTTTGCTGTCCTGCTGCTTTCTACCTGGCTCAACCTCAACAATTGCTAACACAGTATACTTTATTTTTCCAAATGTTTACAATTTGAGAAATTAAAACAGGTACAACATTTGTCCTATTTCAGTAGCTTATATTTTCAGATTTTTTCCCATTTCCACTCTAAAAATTCCTGACCTTTTTTTTTTTTTTGATAATGACATTCTCATTAAACGGAGGGGAAAAAAAAAAAAAAAGCAAAAAAAAAAAAAAAAAAAAAACCACCATGGAATTTTACCTATGAAATGAAAAAGACTCTAAAAAAGCCAAGGAAAATCCTTTTCTAGAGGCAAGAGAATTTCACACTGCTCATGGGCATATTTTTCTTTCCTGCACAAAGTACAGATTGGTTTATTTATATTTTTTAAGTGTGAAAGATTGTTTGCTACACTTTCCTTTTTCTACATTCCAAGGGGAAAAAAACACCAACTGCAGAAAAAAAAAAACTCTGCAGAAATAAATATTATTGATACAGCCTTGTGCTCTTTAAATTTTTCCTGTCTTTTGTAAAAAATACACTGAGGTAATTTCAAGGTTAAAAAAATATCAACCTGAGCACACCAGTGCCAGAACTACTGTAGGGTTAGGGTTATTTAGCTGCCCAATATCTAAAGCCAGCTGAAAGGTATCTGAGCTGTAAAAACAAGTGAAGGTCATTACTGCAGGTACACAAAAAGAACTTACCAAAAGTGGAAGAATTGCACTATATTTATATGTATATATTATAGTCTTTCTTGTTAGCTGCATTTCTGAAACTTTATTTGGTCCGTAATAGATTCAAAATGAAGATTATAGATTTAAGAACAGGAAAGGCAAAAAAAGGAACCAGTTCCATGCATTGTGAATTTCTCTTGGAGCGTGTTGGCCCAATGCCTGTTATTCCTTGCTACAGTATTAATAAACCAACACTCGATTATACCACAGTGCAAAAATATGAGCTGGTATTATTCAGCCACTCAAATTCATCAAATTTTAACATTTTTTTCTTCAGCAGATATAATAATTGCATCAGTAATTAATTTTAGTAATCAAACTTCTTTGCTTGTTTTAGACAAAGAGCAGTTTTTGTGGTCGGATTAATTCCTAATATTTCTCTAAACTGCTTCAGGGTTAATGCAAAGTTGTTGTTCTGTGTATATTTTTAAAAGTACGTGAATGTTCTGGAGATATTGTAGTTTTGAGATGTACTTCAGGGTAGTTTCAGTACTTGGTCCTTTAAGAAATATTAAAGAGTTGAATAATGGAAGAGAGATTATGGTTATTAAATACGCAGAGGATCTGCAAGCACTTTACAGTACAGGATTAGAATGTAAAATGATCTTGACAAATTGGATAAATGGTCTGGAAAAATATGATGCAGTTTAAAAAGGACATATGCATTTAAAAATAACTAACTGCACAAATACAAGTTGAGGAACCAGTGATCAGGTAAAATTTCTGAATAAAGTCAATTTGATGCCTTTTTGTGAGTCACATTCCTAACATGACTCAGCAGTTTCAGATTTAGATAAAAAATGAGTAAAAAAGCCCCACCAGAATATCAGCATGTATATGCAAAACTAACACATGCATGATACACAGATAACCTTTCTGTTTTTCTTGCTATTGGTGGTTTTTCAGCTAAAGTACTTCAACTGTGTTGGGGTCTCAAATTTGAAGAAATAGATGGATCAGCTCCCAGAGGAGGTGACCTGTCAGATGGCTAGAAAAATGAATTAAGGAAAAAAAAAAAAAAAAACCCCAAACCATTTACTATTGTTTATTATAGCAAGAAAATGAGAAGAAACACTTTGGGTATGTAAGGAAAAGGTCAGAGCAAAGGTTTGCTTTCCCTGTTTGGCACAAGAAAAGAATTGCACTATGATGGATTTTACTCAGATTCTCTGAGAAGGTCCATGCAAGTCAGTAAGTGCAAAGCTAAACAGACATCTGTCAGGATCAAAAGTTGTTGATCCCATTTTAGGGGAGAGGGGAAGAGATGCCCTGTAATGATCACTTAAACCCTATCATCAATGGTACTATAAATCAGACCATTAACTGAAGAAAATATATATAAAGGGGAAACAGTATCAAAAATAGCTTCTTGGACTGGGAAGGATATGCTTTTTAATTACTCTTAGAATTTGCTACAACTTAGGAGTAACAAAAAGAAAATTAAAACTAATCTTTGGAAAGTTTCCTAGTACAAAAGTGCTCTCTTGCTTTTGTCTGGAGACAATTAATTCTTGATATTTTTTTCTCATGCTCCATTTCCGCAGTGTTTTTCAGGTACAAATAAGGGCATTCAGACATTCTTTCCTTTCCTGAAGCAGCAGCTCTGCAAAAAAATGCACAGTGTCAGTTTTTCTGCAAATCAAGCAAAGAGACCTGTGTAAGAATTTTAGTGCTGCTGATGATTTTTCTGTTGTTTTTTTTTTTACTAAAATTTGGGTGTATGTGTGTGTGTGGGAGCGTGTGTGTCAAACAAGTAAACATCTTTAGGATGCATGTTTAGGCAACAAGGACACAAACCTATCTCCTTTGTGATCCATTTCAAACTCTAGTTGGATTGAATCCTTCCCATGTTTCATTCACACACGTGATTTTGGTAGTCCTATCTGACTCTGGGAGGTATTGAAAAACACCTGGAGGACAACACAGGCATCAAGCACAGCCAGCACAGCTTCATGAGGGGAAAGTCTTGCTTATGAGATCTGATTTCTTTCTGTGACAGGAAAGGACATTTCTTCCTTGATCTAGGAAAGCCAGTGCTTGTAATCTTTTTGGATTTCAGGACATTCATAAAGATTAAAGCTTTTGATACTGTCACAGCGTCCTGGATGAAAGTCCAGCACTCAGCTGGATAATCATGTTACACATGATGGGTGAGTCACTGGCTCGTGGGTCAGGCACAAAGAATTGTAGTGAGAGGGGTGACATCAGACTGGTGACCCCTCACTAGTGGGGTTCCTCAGGGCTCCGTCCTCAGCCTAGTTCTCTTCAGCATCTTCATTAAGAACTTGGAGGCAGGACCTGGAGGAAGTAAGTTTGCTAATGACCCTAAACTGTCAGGGAGGAGCTGTAGACTCTGTTGAGGCCAGAAAAGCCCTGCAGAGGGACCTCAGCAGTTGGGGAATCAACAACCACATGAAGTTTAAAATAGGTGAGGGATTCTGCGCCTAGGATGGGGCAACCCTGGTTGTGTGCATGGATTGGAGAACAACAGATGGGAGAACAGAGCTGTGAAAAGGTTCCTGAGGGTCCTGGTGAAGCATGAGTCAGCTCTGCCCTGGCAGCCAGGAGGGCCAAGTGTGTCCTGGGGGGCACCAGACACAGCATGACCAGCCAGGCAAGGGAAGGGATTGTCCTGCTCTGGTCTGACCCGGGGCGACCTCACCTTAAGTGCAGGGGGTAGTTTTGAACACCACAATATAAAAAAGATATGAAGCCATTAGAGAGCACCCAAAGGAAGGCTACAAGGATTTGGAAGGGCCTGGAAGAAAAGACTTGTGGGGAATGGATGAAGTCACTTGGTCCGTTCAGCCTGAAAAAGAGAAGACTGAGGGGAGACCACATTGAGAACATGAGGAAAAGTGCAGGGGCAGACACTGATCTGTTCTCTGTGATGACCAGTGACAGGACATAAGGAAATAGGATGGAGCTCAGTCAGGAGAGGATTAGTTTGGATTTCAGGAAAAGGTTCTTCCCCCAGAGGGTGGCTGGGAACTGGAACAGGATACCTGGGGCAGAGGTCACAGCACCAAGCACAATAGAGTTCAAAAAGTGTTTGGAAAATGCTCTCAGGCACATGGAGGGGGAATATAGAATAGAATAGAATAGAATAGAATAGAATAGAATAGAATAGAATAGAATAGAATAGAATAGAATAGAATAGAATAGAATAGAATAGAATAGAATAGAATAGGATGTTGGAAGGGACCCATCAGGATCATCAAGTGCAGCTCCTTTGCAGGATACCCCAAGAATCACACCACGGGCCTCAGAGCATTGTCTAAACACTTCTTGAACTCAGACTCTCAGAGTGTCCTGTGCAGGATCAGGATTTATGTTTGATGATCCTGATGGGTCCCTTCCAACTCAGTTCATTCTATCATTCTATGATTCTAAGACTCAAGCTGATTGGGAATTACTGACTTTCTCTGTGTGATTAAAGAGATTATCAATTATCAAGTTTTCTTCATTCCATCAGTAGTCCAATTTCTCTAGCAGTTCACTGAGTAGATGAAATCAGGACCATATGATTTGGAGTGTGAACTGATGCTTCCATTGACATAATTCACTATATTGACCTTTAGAGCACTTGTTATTCTGGAAATAACAAAGCATGACATTCATTATCACATTCATTTTTGGTTGAAATGTAACCAAAATACCAATTCCAGCTTTTGTAGGGTTTATTTTTTTTTTTTTTTGAATATGTGTCTCATGCTTGGCATAACTGAAACAGCTTTAATAAACTATTGAAGGGACTTTTGGGGCTTCAGTGTAAAATTTGAAACAGCCACTGACACATAGAATTAAGACTATGTATATGATTGTATTTTTCACAAAAAAAAATCTTGTTTTTCAGCCACCCTAACTTTAGCTCCTTTGACTTGCTAAAAAAGTGGTTATTTTTCTGACTAGCCATAGAAACAATTGTAACAGATTGATCAGTTTTATCTCCTGCAGGGTCAGTAACCAGATGTCAGTCATATTCTTTTCTCATAATATTTGGCCAAAATCACAGAAATGCTACACTACCAGAGCTGAGCCTTCAGAAGAAGCAGCAGAGAAAATCCAGATGGAAACCGCAGTGGCCAGGTATTATCGTAGCTGTTGTGATATTTTTTTGATACACTAGCTGAATTTAAAAATGAGATAGAAGAGAAGCCAGTTGAAACAACCAAAATAACAAATGAAACAAGGGGCAGTGGTGGAGAATCCAATCTCAAAATTGCTGTCTGACATTGCGCCTCTCATAATTAAGCACATGCTAAGGAGTGTTGTACAAAAAAATTACTTAAGTGATGTTCCAGAAATGAAAGATATATACAAGTGCGCTAGGAACAGAGTGTTCTCTCCTTATTTTTAAACTTAATACATCAAGATATAGATAAGAAATACCACGTCAAAATGGAGACTAATTAGCAGTCTTATTGACAGTTTTACCAGAGGACATGAAGCACAGAAATTAGAACTGCCCTGAAAATACTGTCCTGTAAAAACTGGTATTTTTTTATACGTCTCTGTTTGAAAGCACAAAGAAAATTCAGAATAATGAGTATATTGCAGAAGGAAAACTCCTGAAACCTGTCTGTTTGGACAAATTACAATGTAAAATGTATTACTTTTTTATCCAAATGCAAGAGCTCATTGATATTTTTTACTTAATAAAATTGTCAGTTAAAATAGTGTATTCTATCATCTTTCACTATCTTCCTTTCCTGGACAACCACCAAATGGAGAGGTTAAAAGGAAAAGAAAATGACACTGATGACATGTCTGCTAAAAAAAAAAAAAAAAAAAGAGAGAAAGAACATATTCTGCGTGTTTATTTGTTTGTCTGTTTGTCTGTGGGGTTTTTGTTGTTTTGTTCAAGGAGATAGAGAAAAATCATAGACATATAGAATGATTTGTGTTGGAAAGGATTCTTTGGATCATCTGATTCCAACCCTCCTGCCATGGGCAGGGACACCTTCCGCTACACTGGCTTGCTCCAAGCCCCATCCAGTCTGGCCTTGAATACTTGAAAATCAAACAGTTTTACTAGTAATGTTATCTGTGTTGTAGAAATGGACATAAGAGCCCTGTTACAGAAATTTCAGTCTAAAGCTTTAATTTTTTCTACAAAAATTACATTTAAAATTTATAACATTCTTCTTTTCCCCTCGCCCCCCACCCCCCATATAAACATAAAACCAAGCCAATAATTTCCTTAAGCAGTAAACAATTGATGTTCAACGGTTGTGGCTGCAAAAGTGTACCAAAACTAGTGGAGCATCACTGATTTACACCTGCTGAAGGATTAGATTAGTATAAAAAGCCAAAGGAATTACACATTTTTCACGTTCGTCCACTGTCTCATGTATCACCCTGTAGTTTGCTATTGCAAAGGACCAAGCCCCAGAATGGATAAGGTAGATAAAAGCTTCTTAGTTAATACATTCATGTCTTTATAGAAGTGGCATGCAGAATGGAAAGAAAAAAAATGTCCTGCCTATGGTGAAATCTGCCATACAGTACAAGAAATATCAGAGTTCCCAATGTACCATATGGAAAGCTCTCTGCAAGACAGCATCTCTGTTCTACTAGAGACCACTGTAGAGAAGAGATGGATTTTACATTTTTCATTAGTGTACAGCTTAGACAGTTGAACTCTATTATAATGTCTTTGGGAAGTATCTGATCCATTCTATTATCACTATGACAAAGAGAAAGAATTGCTTATGATTTCAGAAAGGTCACACTAAACTGATGTTCTGCCTGTATGTGCTCTAGCTATAATAGTGATAATAATAATAAAAAAAAGTTTTAAGATGAAGTTTACAGTCAGACATACTGGGGGCAGAGGGGGAGAAGTCTTAAAAATTAACATTTAAAAAGAAATTCTTATCTGCAAGACATTTTCTAACCCTCCTATTTTTCTTCAGCGCACCTGCTGGCAGTCTGTATATTTATACATGTACATATAAACAGGGGACAAGATTCTGATAGCAGTTCCTGGAGGGTAAATATAATGTTGTTGTAATAAAAGCACTGAAACAGACCATTATTATTAACAGTTATGTATGTACCAAGATCAATCTGCCTGGCTGATCTGGGGCAGGTATGAGATAGTTTTGACCACGGTGTGAGACACAAGCGAGTGCCAATTTAAAAGCTGTGTGGCAGAGTTTCTGTGTTGTTCAGCCCAAGATAATTCAGCCTCTCTCCCACCAGAGCTTATTATTTTTGGCTCATAGCTCAACAGCAACTGCATGGCTTGGAGCAAGGGCAGAACAAATTCTTGCACGTATTGTGGACAGATAACATCACATTCAATATATCCCCTGTAGTGCCTGGAAGACTCCAGACAAAGGTGAGCTCCTCTTGCAGTAGATGCTTTGCACACACATTGTGGGCCATGGTTTTGCCCTACAGAGCTTGATAATAAGCATCAAATAATTAATAACTCCTTTTGGCATCTTTGTAATAGCGTGAATTATGATGCAGCTCCTAGGCTGCTGAAGTGCTTGTGTTAAGGCAAGAGGAGAGAAACAACTCCACCCGAGAGCCAAACGCCAGCATCAGTGAAACCAAGGAGGCAACCAGCTCAAGTTTAAAATGTGTAGAGATGCAGCTGCTTTGAAATGTATTTCCGTGGAGCAAAAACAAATGAACTAACATGACTGTGTGGGGAAAAAAAAAGAAGTAAATGCTTTGGATGAGGTGGTTTTTACAGGGCTTGAGACATTTCTCAGTTTTCATGGGTGAGTGCTGAACATCTGTCTGGAGTAGGGAGTGGCAAAGGCACCTTGGCGTGAGTGAAAGGGACAGAGAAGACAATGGAAAAGTTGTCTTGGTTATTTAGATGAGTTTAAAAAATGAAGAAATGAAAAATATAACTTTAACAAGTGACATTTGAGAAGTTTTGAAGACTGAAAATTTTGCAAAGTGACTTCTTCAGCAGAAAAACCACCTAGACAGTCATTGACCTATAATAGCCATCAGTATAAAAGCAAAAACAGGAAAAAATGAATCACAGATAAAGTAAAAGGCACTGATTCAGAACTCAGTAGTTTCTTTAGCATAATTCTTCCATTTTCATTTTGCTTCTTTCATTTTCTTGTTGCAGATATAGCTCTATAAACCATAGAAATAAGCTGCATGCAATTAAAATGGCATAATAGCTGAAAGGAAAGCATTGATAATTATGTTAAAATCTATAAAATTAGATGAGTCTAACACTGCTCAGAGTTCACGCTTTGTCATCTGTCAGCATTTGCAGCTCTATTGTAACCTAGATCTAAAGCTTTTCCTTCCTGAGCTAACTTCTCTTCAACTTGTGGGTTAGTGGTGATTTTTTTCTTTTCCTTTCAGTTTGTGCAATATAGTCCTCAATTCTTTTAACAATTTAGAGGCCTGAAAACAGTCAAAATGAAATAACATTCAGCCTTAATGAAATATTTTGTGATATATTTTTCTGAGCTTAGAGAGTCCATAGATCTGCCACGATCCGTCCTGTGCTCTTTCCTGCAGAAAAACAGTTGGGGAAGTAACTTTCATCTCTATACACATCAGAGAGTTTGTAAAAGTATTGTCCTCATTCACCGTTTTAATCACAGCAATAAAAGACAAACTGCACAAAGAATCTAGAGAACTAGAACAGGCGTTATCTGTGACTGGATCCAGCAATGAATTTAAGCACAGGCTTAAGAGCTTTACTCGGATCGAGGATTTACAGTGCAATCAAAAAACTAGTGAAATCAATACAAAAACTCTTATTGATGTCACTGGGCATTGGATCGTGCCCTTAATGAACTAAGTAGAGGCTGCAGTGCTGCATCTTAAGGGCCTAATCCAATATCTATCAAACTTAACTCAAGCGGAGACTGGGTTTAGATATTGCTCCATACTGTAGATTGAGATTTTTCAAAAACAATTTAGGTGATGCTTGTCAAAAAGAGTGTTAATTTAAAACTGGAGTCAACTGCATGAGCTTCTGTCTAGCTGTCTCAGGTGCTAACAACTGTGAATATAATGTACTGTGGTCTAACACAAGAGTAATAATAAAAAGTACAAGACTATCAGAGATCCTGAATTGTGCTTAGGTTGGTGGATATTCACCTCTACATTTTAATTTGTGTTATTTTCCTGTGATACCCTGTTAAAGTCACAGTGAACATTGGTCAAATATATGCCCCCCCACCACCACCACTGCCTCCTTACTCCTTCAATTACTTTTTCCATTTGACATGAAGATGTAACCTACACAATTCAGAGTCACTTATTCCGTCAACACTCATCTCCAACATTCAAAGACTGAAATGCAGTGAAAGGAATTAAATCTTCTGATTCCAAGGAAAGTTCTCACTTGAAGAGTCATCTCAAGCCTTTTCTGTTAAGAATAGTATCTGCTTCATCTTTTTTTCATCTTCTCAGTGTACTTATTTCTGCCCAGATGTTCAGTCCCAATTTCAGAGGACAGGCTGCCCCAAACTGCACTTAAAATCCATGAGAATGCCTAATAACCAAGGGTGCACTTCCTTGGCAACAATTTTTCTTTCCATACAATGATGAAGGAAAGAAATGTCATTTAAAGTCATATACTTGGAAACTAGTCAATTATAATAGTAATTAAACAGCCTACAACCACTTCAGAAGAGACCATAGTGATTCAGTTCCAGCTTTTACCTTATGCATTCTAAGTCTTAGGTCTCATTGTCCACTTGCATTCTCTTTTCTGTCATGAGGATTTGAAAGACTCAAATAAACAATTAAGGAAGAAGTTTATACATTAAAAGGACTACATCCTGAAACATCCTGAAAAAAACCAGATATACATGCAGAAAGAGGAAAAAAGGTTTAATCTAAATAATAGCAAGTGCATTTTTTGTTATACCGATAAGTATATTTATCTCATGTAGAATAATAAATGAGTGCCTCTTAAGATCTTAAGTGAAAGGCAATAAATTTTCATATCTGAAGTGAATTGTTCATTTCAGTAAGTGTTTACATATCCTGGGCTTTAATTTCTCAAAATGCAGCAATCCTTCCATCATAAGTACCTAATTAAGAGCAAAGTTTCCTTATGGAAGAACATAAAAGAAGGGTTATGATGGAATCATTGTGTTCCTTCTTGTTAAATGGACACTTGAGAAGTTGATCCAAATTTAGAGGAAATTAATTTCCCAAAGATGCCTTGAACTGTGGAACAAATAAAGCTCTACAGAATGCTCAAAGCTCTAGAGAAGTTATTTGTGTATGTTAAGTCCTATCAGAATAACCCACCAGAATTCAGTGTACCAAGATCATTATTTAGAGCCTGAATGTGCATATGTAGAATGGATAATTTTCCATGTATCTGAAGGTATCATCTCTTTAGGAAACAAACAATTTAGATGGCATAAGGGTATAATCCTCAGATTACTGGTCCTGGTATAGATATAAATAGATATGTACCTCCAGAAGACTCTTTGTCCCCATGGATGAGAGAAGGGCTACAGAACATACCTAATTTCCACATTTAGGTCACTGATAAAGCCCAGTCAGATATCCTGTTAGAACTATGAGTATTCAAGCAGTGCTCAGTCATTTATTTGTTTATAACCTGTTTGGATTTATGCTGAAAATCTAATTCATAAAATTAATGCAGATTAGAACAGTAAGTCCAGTGTTCAAACTTCCTAAAGGGAAGTCTCATACTGCACAGATTAATCTTTGCAACCCTCAGTCCTCACATAGCCTTGCAACTACATTTTTAAGTGCTCTGTAACTTACTTGCCATATATAAGTAAACTCTCAGAGTAATAGTCGTGAAGGGTATGATGAGATTTCTTTTATTTTATTTTCTTTTTTTGTGAAGAAAAATGAAAGTCTATGGCTTTGTGAAAGAAAGCAGTTCATTTAAAAACAGCAGTAAAGTATAGATGCAGAAAGAAAAGAGCATGCAAAGATCTTCACTGTGCTGCTATGAAACCTGAGTTTTAGTGTGTACTTTGTTTTCCCAAAAGCTAAATTTTGCTCTTTCCTTCTTCTGTGAAGCTAGTGTACATACATGTCACTGTCAAGTCTTCTCTGTTCTCTGAATTTATGTGCAACCTTGGACAACCTTCATAACCTTTTTTGCCTACATAGTCATATCCACAAAAAGAAACAATGGTGCTGTTTTTATCTATAAAAGTGGTTTAGCCCTTTGGACAAAAGCTCCTTTAGTATGGAAGCATTGAATATTATTAATGGGTAAGGATTGTTCTCAATCACTAAAACAAAACAAAACAAAACCCAACAGCAACAAAAATCTCTCCACATCCTATTGGAAGAACTTACTGCCCTGTGACAACCTTTTGTGATGTTGTTGTTGAAATAGAAGGACTAATTTAATCATATCTTTGCCATCTTCCATAAACCACAGGCAGTACATCTCCCTGCGGACACAGTCTTAAAGAAACACAACAAAGCAGCAAAGTTTAAAAAGAATTTAGTATAGATTTTTTTCTTGTCTAAACATAAAGGTCCTCTATAACCAGCTCCTTAAAAAAATAGAAAATGAAAAAAATAAAAGCAGTTGCTATTATTTCTGGCAGTTTGCTAGTGCAGAACACCATGCTGGCAGCACTGTTTTCAGTTGTGTGTGCTTCTCTCCCCTTTCCAAACTCTGCCTGTGGAACTTATTTTTATCTGAGAAAAAGATCCTGTTTTGCCTAGATTACCTGCTGAAGGCTGAATAACAAATAGGTGGGACAGCAGGGCTATTATTTACTTCATATTATCAAGACAGACACACCTAATAAACACTTCTTGTAATTATTCTATAATTCATTATATTGACAAAGAATGAAAACAGGACTGTCAGCTCAATTAAAAATTAGCTAAGAGTAAGAGATCGTTCTTTCCAAAAAAGAAAACCATAAAAGGGGTTGACCACTTAAAAAATACTTTAACAAATATTAAGGGTAAATAGCTAAAATAAGCATTATTTTATACTGCCTGAAACATATTGAACTTTTTGCTTAATCTTTCTATTAATATTTCTCAGCTGAATATTTCACCAGTATCAATGATAGAATATTCTCTTTTATAATTCTGGATATTTGTAACAGACGTCCCACTTCTCTCTGATGAAATCAAAGCTTTATTCTATTTTTATAGGTGACGTTAACGTGAAATCAATCGGATTGGAGTTTACCTTTGAGAATCATAGCAGTGGGGATGATTTTCCCTCATCTATGCTAAAAGTGAATTCTGGGCAAGGATCATTATCTAGCTTGTCTCTGCAGTTAATGGGGAGAGGTGGAAATGGGTCACCTCTCTTAGGCACCATATTAGGATGAATCACTCTCTGGAGGTATCTAACTCCCTTCATTGATTACAGAAAGCCTTGACATGCAGCTTAGGCAGGAGGCTAAAATTTTAGGCAACCAGTGTTATGGGAGATGACTCCTACATTTAGCTCTAAGTGAAATATCAGGAATCAGGTTTTAACACCTAGATTTTTAAAGCAATTTCAGCCCAAGCATCATAAGATGCAATTCATTTAAATAGCTGAGATCCATTTTCAGAAGTAGCTTAAACACTTATATAGCTATTAACATGCATAAAGAGGCAAATAGATATCAAATGAGTATTCTAACTGTTCATATATGCCTAATTCCCATCAAAATCAATGCATAGATGGTTTTGAAAATCTCACTAGGCACATATCTATCTAAATACCTGAGTACTCTGAGGAATCTAATCCTTGGTCTTTCACCAAGTAAAGAGGAACCTAAAGTTCAGCTTGCAAGCACCTTTTCACCTGGGCAAAAATTTGTCTCTTACCTGCACAGCTCAAAACCTTTTATCTTTGCAGTGGAACAGAAGTGCAAGTTTCTACTTGTCCTGTCTACCTTGTCCCTGAAATAGTATCTCCATATATGCAAACAGAAGTGAATCTATAATTTTTCAGTCTGCTCTAAGTGTTATATAACATTGCAAACTGGCATCCATTCTGCTAAACAATGTGATGTCTATTTCTTTTTCCCTTTTGCAGAACTAATTACCAAGTGTTTCTCTCTTACTCCTCAAGTATGTACCTATTCTCCATCTGCTTTTCATCCCACGCTACAGCTTTAAGTCGTGGATTGTTCTTTTATCACCATGTCTCATATATCCTTTTACATTGCTCTTCTCACCTCACTTGGCTTTGCAACACCTCCCAATTTAGTTGCATCCATTAAATTAATAACTGTGCTATTGACTCTCATTTGCAGATCATTAGTGAAGATAAAACTGGACACAGTGTTAGTCCTTAAGGCACGTTATTAGACTCTTTCCCACAACTCGATACACCACTATTTATCACCACCTTTAATTTAAACTCTTGTGGCAACTTCTTAGTCTGTGTGAATTTACCCACAAGCATCTGAATTCAATTACAACTCTCAGACTTTGTGAAACACTTCCATTGTGCAATTTCCAGTAGTAGGGTACCACAAACACAACAGAATGTGATTCACCCACAAGGTACTGTCAGGTGCTACTAAGCATTCCCAGCTTATGGATATGGAGATCTATAGCCAGAAGCAGTGAGTTTTTAACCATGCATATATATATTATTCAATATACAAGACCCTGCCTATTTTATGAAGAACATGTCCTACAAATTACATGATACGTCAGTTAAGGCTCTATGCAGTGTTCTGTTGATATTAGACCCTCCCACTTTCTATTCATAAAGGTTTTGGGTTTTTTGGGGTTTTTTTTTTGTTTTTTTTTCCTTGGTTGTTATTCCATTTTTCTGATAAAAGAACATTAGGAAATACTAAGATACTGATCACAAATATCAAATTCCAATCATTTTCCCACCCAGAGCTACAATATTTTTGATATTATCACATATTGCGTGTAGGCTTTCAGTGCTGCTTCCTCTGTAGGTTTCAGAGCACAGACAAAATGCTGTATTCTCTCTTTACTTCTCATCACCGCAGGAAAGTCCTTTCTCCTTTGTATCAATTTTTCTTATGGAAAAATAGTAGGGATTAAAATGTTCCCTCAGCCAAGGCATCTAAAAGTAATGGGGAAAAAAACAAAAGTTTGGATTGAAAGCTAGCCCCTCTTTGTCATATACAACCCTGGGAAAGTCCCATCTGTTTCATGGATTCAGTTGAGATTGTGAAAGAAAAATCTTTTTGTATGTGTGACTTCCATTATCGGAGAATCTAAACTTTTTAAAAAAAAAAAAAAAAAAAAAAGAGAAACAGAATGCTTATACTTCCATTTTACATTTGGAATATTTGGAAAATGGTGAAGAAGTGGTATTGGTTAAGCAAAGGAACTGGATTTTTTTTTTTTTTTTTTTTTTTTTTTTTTTTTTTTCTAGCACCCCGGCCCGTTTTTCCTTTTNTTTTTTTAGCTTAGTTTCTCAGCAGCCAGGCCAGTTTTCCATTTATAGCTGATGGATGATTAGTAAAGCTTGTTGAATGTGTTTGGCTTTGAAGCTTAATTCCCTTAAGATTCTGATGAGAGCTGAGTTTTCACATCTCAGTAGTCAACCTTGGTAATCTCTCCCTCTCTATTCTTTGGTGCAATTTGAGACTTGTTCCAGTATCACCTGTAGCATAAATTGCTCTATCACTTAATACTGTAGTCAGGTGATGGAGTTTTCTTTTGATACTGTGGAAACCATAACAGTTACATTTATCCTTCCTTCTTTCTGATATGAGAGGGAGGAAATTGTAGAAAATTCCTCCATCACTTGCTAGATGAGAAAATGTTACAATATTCTGAAGAGTGGTTTCCTTACTAGAGCCTTGCTATCCAAAAGCATTTACTGCAAATATCCCAACAGAATTGGGATTAGGTTCCTACCTAGCTTTTTCACAGTATTGCATCATCAAGCAACAGGGAAGAAGCAAAAATAAATCAACCAGTTATGGCTTAAGTGTTTTGGACTTGAAAACCAAGAGACTCCATACAAAGGGAACCAACTGGTCAATCAGGGCCATGCCTTACCCAAAGAATAAATGAATCTGTTAAACTCTATCAGCCTTGTTGTTAGTTCTTTAGCAACCTTAGAGGGTTTTATTTTGGTTTTTTTGTTGGTTTTGTTTTTTTTTTTTTTTTTGGTCATATGACTATACAAGACGATGGTCTTTTCCCAAAAGACCATATCATTGGTCTTGGTAAAATAAATCTTGGTAGTATCGCTGCCCTTAGCAGCAACAAGATGGATTCTCCTTTAAAAACAGACTCTTTTTTTTACCTTTCATAACATTCTTTATGGATAGCAATAAAATTGTATAAACAAGCAGAAAAAATAATGCAAAAAAATTTGGTTTGTGGTGAAAAATTTGTATCAGTATTATTATTTCCCCAGCTCAACCCCCAATTTTTTAATCACAATTAAAAAATACAGTTTGAATATATTGGCTCAAATGGTAACACCTCAGATATTTTGACTGGTGAATTATGTTGCCATTCTTCATCACAGCTGTGGTTCTGGGAATGTGTTATAATTCTCACAATGTAAAGAGTAAAATACCCATTTACCTGGCAAAGGAGACACAAAATGCTGTGTATTATTTGAGTCCCACTCATAGCGAAAAGGGAAGATGAACCCTCAAAGGCTCCGGCATCATTCCCAGGCTACCATGATGGCAACAGATAAGAGGGGCTCCTATTGCTTCCTCTCAGTTTTGAAATCCAGCTCAAAACAAAGTTTTCCCCTCTTCCTGCTGAAAACCTGCTTCATCCTGACAGATGCCAACCACATGGGAGGTTTCAATTAAAATTCAGGTATCAGTGTCAATGAATGATAAATGAGGAAATCCAACCCATGTTTGAATTCCCTCCACCTCCCATTTTCTTTAACATAATCACTGATAGAGTCTTTTCAGCTTTTACTCATTTTAATTGTGCATGATTTATTTCCTTGTTTCATCAGCTCCATCTATCAGAGGAAAATGAGAGTTATGAAAAGGAATCTGAAGGCTGCCAAATACTGACTTTTTTATTAATTTTTTCTCTGTATATGATTAATTTCTTCCTAGAGCACTGGAGTGACAGCTACATGCTCTCTGACTCACATTTAAAATAATGAAATGATGGCAGTATTTAAAACAATATATACACTTATTAGAAACTTCCCCTCTTCCATAAAGTTTATATACTGAGCAGTGAAATGGCTAGACCTATGGACCCATTTAACTTTGCAAACCATAATTATTCTGTTCTTTTACAAAGATAGTGTTATTTAAGCTATGTTATTTTAGAATAAAGGTTTCAGTTTCCCTAAGCATTAGTACTTTTTTTTTTTCCTTAAAAAAAAAGGCAAAAGAAGAAAAACATTTAACTTTGACATTTCATTTATAGGCATTTTAATTATCTGGATGGTTTCCTTTAAATGCTAGATGTAGGCAGTGAAAATTTGTACTTATAGAAACTGCTTCCAGGAGTTNCTCTTAAAAAGACAAATACAAGTAACTGTGAAATCCGCTAGTCCATGGGGTCAGGAAGTTTTCACCCACTCCTGTCAGTTTGGACTGCTATTTTTGAGATAATGAATCCCTGAACTCCCCTCTTGCAATATCTCCCATTAATGAAGCGGAATTTTTATAGAANTTTTCAGCTTTTACTCATTTTAATTGTGCATGATTTATTTCCTTGTTTCATCAGCTCCATCTATCAGAGGAAAATGAGAGTTATGAAAAGGAATCTGAAGGCTGCCAAATACTGACTTTTTTATTAATTTTTTCTCTGTATATGATTAATTTCTTCCTAGAGCACTGGAGTGACAGCTACATGCTCTCTGACTCACATTTAAAATAATGAAATGATGGCAGTATTTAAAACAATATATACACTTATTAGAAACTTCCCCTCTTCCATAAAGTTTATATACTGAGCAGTGAAATGGCTAGACCTATGGACCCATTTAACTTTGCAAACCATAATTATTCTGTTCTTTTACAAAGATAGTGTTATTTAAGCTATGTTATTTTAGAATAAAGGTTTCAGTTTCCCTAAGCATTAGTACTTTTTTTTTTTCCTTAAAAAAAAAGGCAAAAGAAGAAAAACATTTAACTTTGACATTTCATTTATAGGCATTTTAATTATCTGGATGGTTTCCTTTAAATGCTAGATGTAGGCAGTGAAAATTTGTACTTATAGAAACTGCTTCCAGGAGTTCCTAATTTTCATGTGTTATGAATTTTAATGCCTTATGTGGGTCAGGTTTTCACAGGCTTAGAAAAGGGAATACCATGACCTTAAATTATTGTACAGTTGTAATAGTGTTTTTAGTCTCTACTGGTTATTTGTGGGCAGGAGCTCTAGCTTGTTTATGCTTCGTTTTCCTTCTATTTCCTTTCCACAGTATCAGAAAAGCCCCAAGGCTTCAGAGTGCANTTTTGTATGTCACGTCCCTTTTTCCCTCCAATTTCATTCTGTTTCTTACATTGTTAGGGACGTAGACTACTACTGATCCTGCAGGGAAGATTTGGAAATAATTTTATTTACTCTTAATTTGGTGCTATTTTTATTACTTCCTTGCCCTTGTCACCATTTTCTACCTTTCTGTTGGATTGACAACAGTCTGGAGTCTAAACAGCAGGAGAAACATATGGAAATTCAACCAGAACACTGAAGTACCTGAAATCTCATCACCCCAAAACATGGAAACATGATTCTTCTGTAAATCATAATGATGTCCTTCCTTGAGGCTAAGAGAGGGGAAAAAAAATTAAAATGCTGGTTTGAGTTACATCAGTATTTCTATGGTACCTTTGTCTTGAAGAAGCAGCTATAACCATTTTGGCAAATGGTCGTACCCAAAATTAATTATCAAACATGTAACCATGAGCTACCAGGTCTAGTGTGTGACATCCCTGCCCGTGTGACCTTCAACCCTTCTGACCCAAACCATTCTATTATTTTGTCATAATTCAGGTAAGTAGGTTTTTTTTCTTATCTTTTTACACCACAAAATCAAAAGGGAATTGTGTCCAATGTGTTTATTTTTGGAAAAGGCTGTGCAGGAAAGGTTGCTTTTGTGACAATAAGGCTTAGATATTGATGGGTGTTTGCTCTGTGGGAAATGCAAGTTTGCACCCCAGAAGTCTGAATTGGAGTTTGCTAAGGTAGGGAAATTTGTTCTTCCTGTGTTTTGCCTACCTGACTTTCAATAATTTCAACCCTTCAGAGCACCAAGATCTTTAAAAATCTGGGATGTTGGGACAGTGATTTCATCTGCTACTTGGAAACTCATGTTGTATAAATAATAATACGTTTCACTCAATCTGATTGTGGGGAAGAACCATAAGCACAAATTAACTTTCCAGGCCACAGGTTGCCACATTTTTGGCACTTATGATCTTAGTTCGAAAAGTTAAGTTTAACTTCTTTTTTTTTTTTTGACAGGTCGTGATTTTCCTTTCAGTTTTTAGTTTTCTGCAGCATACTCTGTTTCACTTTTGGCGCATGACTAATCCCTTCAACTGCAGTAACTATACTCAGGTTTTTTAATGTTATAAGCAAGAGCTGGAGTTCTTTTGCCAATCAGAAACATGCATTCCTGAACTGAACAGACATCAGTCCTTCACACACTAGCCAATTTGCAGTTTTAGATATTTCAGGAAAATATGGTTTAAAGTTTGATGAAGAAAAACACAAAGATTAAATTTGGAAACAAATCTGTTCTGCCATATTATTTTTTTTCCAAGTACACTAAAGGTTGATGACTGAGTTTTCTGCTTGTCTTTATTTTAATGTTTTCTTCATATAAATTCTATGCAATGCAGAGGCCAAAAAGTCCCAAAACAAGAAATAAACAAAAGAACAAACAAAAAAAACCCAAAGAAACAATCCCCAGGAGCAGAGTCAAATTTTGTAGGTAAAACTTGTTGAATTTCACTGAAATTAACTGCTTTAAACCAACTCTGAGTCATATATGGTGCATGGAGCAAATAATAGGTTGAACAGAAAGATGAGCAGTGAACTAAATAGAGCTAAGTATTTAATGAGCAGAAAGCTAATGAGTTTGTGAGTTAGCAATCTAATGAGTTGAGGTTCTCTGCTGCAAGCAGGTAATCTGTGGCTTCCAGATTGTGGTTTACTTTTAGCTACCTAATCCTAACTTCAGCTATGCTTTTCCTAAAATGTGTTACTCCAAAAGTACTTCTCGCCACTCGTGTGAAAATTAGTATAAGAATCCTTCCTATATCCATCCACTGTAGCTGAGATCACGGGGAACTACTTGGGTACAGAAAAATTTAACTAGAAAATGAAATAAAATTTGTTTGACCTGGACTTTGTTATCTTATCTTGTAATTCTTATGACATGGTTGCAGTACAATAAGTAATGTTAGGAGTTAAACAGCATCCTTATCCAAACTGCATGAGCCCTAAAAAAACCAGCAGACCCACCTGTGAAGTAAATTATTTGCCATGCTGGCAGAGTTTCTTAATAGACTTTAACTTTCCTCATCCCCATAAAACCTCATGCTATGAAACGGAAGATGACCACACAGTCGAGTGTGTTTTAAAGCATGGTGTCCATGTGGCTCTTCTATAATGAAGCCTCACATGTTTGAAACTAGGTCTGACCTCAGGGGAGAAAAAAAAGAGCACAAAAAAATTGGAAAAATAAGTTCCTCAATTTCTTAAACTATCTGCTCTCTTTTCCAATTTCAGGTAATATGACTTTCAAGTGTTCTTTATCCTCACAAGTATGAAATTACTCCTCCAAGTAAGGTACAATTCTTCATATTTTATTTTATGTTGTTTTATTTTAAGATTTTTTAAAGATATTTTCAATACTAAAGAATTGTTTCATAAGAATGTGTGAAAAATACTGTGTGAAAATATATTTATGCTTGTGTTTATCTATTTGGCCTGTTGTTCCTTCCCTTAATGTCTTCTGGGCTATTTCCCATCAAGTGTATGTGGCAAAGATCTAGGAGACCTCAGAAGCTTTTGTGAAAAGTATGTGCAATAAAAAACTCCAACATATTAGAGATAACCACTGTATGAGCTCAATTTTTATCTCAAGGGTGATGAATGCCTTAGCAGAAGGGAACAAAAAATGTGGACTTCTCATCTTACAAGAAATCAAAAAATTAGATGCGACGTGCAGAGCTGTAAGAAAAAAAAAATACATTATTCATTTCCTCTGCTAATAGAAGAATTGATCTTGATAGTTCTGTAAAAGTTGGGCCTCTGGTCATAGCTTGTCCCCACTGTAATCAACAGAGAAAGTCTGCTTTCTCAAAAGGCATCTCAGACCTTCTGAAGATAGATTTCTAAACCAGGTGAGATGATTAGCACTCTGAAGCTATTCATCCCTGACATCTGCAGGAAGTTTAGGCTCCTAGAAAGAGCCAAAGTGGTAAGTTAAAACATAAGGTTTAGCTTTCAGACAGCTGAGACTGGAAGAAATGTAAAGGGACAGCTGAGGGAGCTGAGTGACCTCCCTAACATGGGTGGTGCAAGTACGTCTGCATGTTGTTTAGTATTCCACAAAGGGAGCTGTGTGAAGATGAATAGTGTTCTGGAAAACACAACTTACGAGGAAGCAGTAAAAGATTTGGTGATATTCATGTTCAAGAAGTGAGGGATTTGTGGGCAGTGCTGCATGAAGGATAGTCAGCTTGTTTCTGTGCTTGGAGTAGAAACTGAAAGTTGTGGACAAGTTAGGATAGCAGAAAAACCTCTGAAAACTGAGGATTTAAAGCATTAATGAGGTAGTCTGAGTCTGATACAAAGATGACTGAGGTCTGAGAATCCTGGATTAGGTAACTAATTACACATCGTGTTAGGGAAACATGCTAGATAATTTCTCAAGATCATTTGTTGCCCTGTCTTCTGTGATTATGAGAGGAATATGTCAGTACACATACTTGAAGTATGAACAGTGAGAACTGCTGTTGAGTTTAGAGGCAGAATCAAACCATTGATTTCCTAGCTTCTTAAACATGATACAAGGGAACCTAAGTACTTTTTAAACTGCCATGTTGTGGGGTTTTTTTCACATAATTTTAAATAATGGAACAATTCTGGTCTTGTTAGGGGAAAAAATAAAAAAGAAAAGGGGAAAAAAAAACCCAACCAAACAAAACTATGATAGCCAGGATATGAAAGATTCACTGAGATGTCCCTGTCCTTAATGAGAAATCACAAGGAAGATTACTGCCACTGCTTGCCTCTACGCTCTGACTTATCAGTTGGTCTGGGAGTTTAGGCTCCTGCGATATTGAATGAAGATTATAAGCCAGATGGGCCACAAATTCTGTCAAGCCTTCTTGGCAGCTGCTCTCATTACAAAAGCCAGCCAGCCTTTTCCAAAAATAAGAATGTGAAGCAAATTGGGCTTATAGACCCTTATAATGCAATTGCACGCAGAGATGGGGACCTGAGCGGGCAGGCAGAAATATTATTGATGGCTGCTGAAAACAGGGAATAAGATGTTATTAAGCCAAGTCAGAGATAGATATCGATAGCTAATATAAAGCCTTTATTGGTTTACAGGCTCCAGGAAAGAGGGTTCAGAGCTTCGACCCTTTGCTTTGCTTTTAATTTCACTAGAGATGCAGGGTTTATGAATAAAACATATCTTCACTCATGATTCTGATATTAGTCACCGCTTTCTGTGTCCCTCATTCTCTCAGAGCAAGCAACATACACTAACTGCATAAACTTTGAAAGCTCTGTTTTACAGAGTTGGGGATGGATGCAAACTGACAATGAGGGAGTCGTTTGGGAAGAAAGAAAGAAAGAAGAGGAAAAAATAACACAAAAAGAAAAAAAGTGAATGACAGACTAGAAAAAAGACAAATTGGATGAAAAAAAAAAAAAAGAGGAATGCAAGCAAAGTCTGAAAGACATAACAAGAATGGATGAAAGAAAATGGCTGGAAGAATTCACAATGCTTTCATCCTCTGACAGGGTATGATGGCAGAGTTGTTCTGCTTCTGCTTTACATCTGGTACCCTTCATCTGCATTTGTAGAAAACACAAGATTTTCAGAAAGAGGTATAGGGATTCCTAAAGCCATATTGTGCATAAGTTGAGCCTACATCCTATCAACTCTGCTCTATCCATAAGCATACACACCGTTATAAACTGTGATGTTTAAAGAGCTTTGGAACCTGTCATAGACTTCTCAGACACTGTCCTGAAAAACCTACAAAGTATCCCTAGAATGAAGAGCATTCCAAAGTGCTAATGAGGATGGGGAGGGAAGATATGTGAAAGAGATAAATAAAAATAATTTATAATAAGTATAACAAATCATTAACAACCCAGGCCAGTAGCTATATCTCATCTAGTCTGGGCAGTGCAGCAGAACACATACCAAGGTGTCATGGTTTTGGCTGGGATAGAGTTAGCTTCCTTCCTAGTAAATGGTACTGTCCTGTGTTTGGGATTTTGTCTGAAAATAATGTTGATAACATAATGGTGTTTTAGGTGTTCCTCAGCAGTGCTCACTCTGATCAAAAATTTTTCAGTGTCCCATACTTTTCCGGGAAGCGGGGGCCCATGAAGCCAGAGGGTCAGCACGGCCAGGAGATCTGATCCAAACTGGCCAAAGGGATATTCTGTATCATAGAGCCTCATATCCAGCTATAAACTGAGGACAGTTGGTCAGGAAGGGTCAGTTTCTGCTGGGGGATGGGCTGGGTGTCAGTCAATGGGTGGTGAGCAATTTTTTGTTGTGCATCACTTGGATTTTATTCCTGTCTTTTTGTAGTCTCACTTTTCATGAAGATTCTATAATTATTATTATTATTACATATTATTTTATAATTAAATTGCTGAACTGCTCTTATCTGAACCCACAT
>VXAC01004155.1:676570-700293 GCA_013399225.1 Rhipidura dahli | reverse complement strand
GGCTTGGGTAGCAGCCAAGACAAACCTGCCTCAGTCACTAAAGTATGGGAAGCTGTAAAAGGTGTAGATGATAAATGGGGGGTAAACGGTTATCCCCAAATCACAGCCTTTTGTCCAACAGCTCCAAGCATAGTGAGGGCACGACAGGAACCAAATGATTCTAAGAATCCAGCACACTACCCTGGACAACCCAGTGTAGGGGAAGTACCACTAGTGCTAAACCCCCCTCCGAATAAATATGCATGGGTAGCCTCGGATGCCTTAACGAGAAAGGGCATCGGATGCAAGACACGCTGGATAATTCCATCATTCTAACTCTCCGCCTCTTGGCGGCAGACTCTGTTCTGTTTACCTTTCACAGGGGAACTCCGAGGGACATGGAGACCACATAAACCATGATACAATGTAAATTAATTGCTGAACTTTTAACCGAACCTATACACCGTTATAGCATTGGACCTCATGGCCATGTTTCATCTTGTGAAGTTTAAAATCGGGACTGCTGGCTAAACTTGACTGCCGTACAATTTTCCCATAACATCATGTGTGGTAAAACAATATAAAATACTGGGTAGGAACTTGAAATTGATGATGTAATACCTGCCACCCAACCACTGGTTATGCTAAGCCCAAAAAGTTTTATGCAGAATAATGTCTCGGAAATTCAGCCAGCTTGTTCACCTTTCCTGTAAACTTCTTTTGAGGGGTGGACAACCTGGTTACGGAAGTGGGACCCTTTTAAGAAATAAATGCCAAGAGACATAACCGGTGCTATGGGAACAGGTTTGGGAATTTTGAATAGCATTGATTCAGAAGTACTAATGAATAAATTGGCTGCCACAACTAGAGATCTGACCAAACTACAACAACCACTGCAGTCATCACTATCAGCTCTGGGAGCTCATCAGTGGTTGTTGTCCAACATATTACCAAACTGGGAAAAGGTGAATATGAATGATCACAAATTGATAATTGATGAACTCAGTGCTCAACTGTGGATTAAGTCTATTGCTGCCCTAATTATTAGAGAAGGCGAAGAAGGCACTTTTCCTACTGAGATTCGGAAAATAATCTGGGATAGTGCCACTGACTTTGAAAAGGAATTTTAATTGTTGTGGAACTTAGTGAATTTTAACCATACCTAATGCTTCAGTGCATTCAATATTCCCTATCATGGCATCAAGACTGAACCATGATGGCGCTATTGTCTATCCTTTTGAGCATAGGGAATGGGCCCGTCAAATTGATGAAAAATGGCAAACTGTTAATTTGGAAACTTGTACTGTCCGAGAACAACAAAGATTTATCTGTGAAAGTAATGCAATTAGAGCTTAAGACATTTGTTTATAGGCAATGGAAGAACTGCTTGTGATAGTGTAATTATAGACAATTTAGTAGTTGATACTAAAAATCACTCCAACTTTTGTGTGTGTATCTTTACTAAAATTACAGGATGTGGTTTTTCTTATTTAGCTCTAGTTACCTCTCATCACCTTTTGCAATCTAATTATACACTGATACACCAACTTTTGCCTACCCCTATTGAAATGGATCTTACTCTGGTGAAGCAATTGATGCTTCACCAAGACTTAATCGAAATTTTAGAAAAGATCAAAGAAAATGGCCAGAACACCTTGGTAACAGTTCACCACAATATAAACAAAATACATCGAATTATGGAAAGAGTTGAAAAAGATGCCAAACACAGTTGGTGGGATACCCTTTTTGGGTGGTCACCTACTGCTACAGATGTTCTGAATAAATTGTGTCACCCCATCATTGTTCTCCTGATTTTAGTTTTGATTGGTTTTATTCTATCAGCAATTTTGTATATCATGAATTGGAAAATGATGAAATGAATTACGTTTGACATCTATAATGAGTGCACACAATTTAGTTGATGTTTCATTTGCCATAGACACTCCTGAAGTTATTGATGCAAGAATTGCATAATCAATCAAGAAATTAGATGTGTTTTAGTGTATGATAAGAAATTGTTTGGGGGTTTTTTGCCCAAGCCCAATTTGGATGGTGCTGTGAGCACCACTGGATACCAGAATAAAACAGAGAGAACATGGAAATTAGATCTGTGGGCCAAAATAGTAGCCAAAGATCAAAGAAATGAAAGCAAATTCAGATCTTTGAGAGGAGAAGCAGTAGTCTCTAAACAGGAACTTAGCAATTCAGACACATTTGGAAAGCAGTGGAAGAGATGCACATACAAAAAGAGACACCAGCACACAAATCCACTGTGAGATAACTCTGCATCAGATCAAGATGTTAAAACATAGACAAATACAGAATAATGTATTCAGCAGAGGTGTTTGGGGGAGAATTATAGAAATCATCAAGAGATGCTGAGCCTAGTCTAAGGATTAAAACCATGACGCAAACTCTATGAACTCTATAGAGCTGCAGTTCCACAACTGACTTCCAGCAGGCACACTTTGATCAATGACATAAGAATCATTTAAGAATTAAAAGTGATAATTAAAAAGGGGAAGGTTCAAGGTTGGTGTCTTGGGGTGACTGTATGATACTGTATTCCCTATCGTCTGCCCTAAGGCCAGACATGAATCCTGTGCCTTTCTGTACCTTTAAGGGAGAGGGGGGACAGCCAGTGGAATTCCTTCGTGCTGTGTTCAAAACACAGATAGGCTCAGTGGCTTCTCCTGCCCGGCTGCTCTGCTTCTGCAGCAGGGAAGAGAGTTACATTCCTTTTGCTTTTTAGCTATTTTCTTGTTCATTAGCTAAAGTACGGAGCCCTGGGGCTTTGGCTTTTTCTTCTTCTCTTCTGGAACTGCTCAGAACACCAGAACATCAGAACCTCACTGGGAGGCCTTTCCACTGAGGCCCAGAGGGGCACACATTGAACCCCAGCTCCGGAGAGCAGAAAGCCACACCCACAAAGCACTCTGAAATCTACCCAGGTTCTCTCCACAGCGAAGGTTTTATTATTTAGCATAATTCTCTTTTTTTCCCCCATGTCTGTGTGCACTTTACCTGTTAAATAAATAGGATTTTTTCCTTTTTCACTTTCCCCCAAGGAGTTTCTTCCTGAACCTGGTGGGGGAGGCATGGCTGTGACCTGCCTTCTATCAGAGGACGTTCATTTCGGATGTTCCTCTGTATATGTCTCAAACCAGGACAGTTGCCAGTATGTCATAGAAGCAGAGGAGAGACAGGAGGAAAATGAGAGTTGCCTACAGCTCTCATAAGCAAAGGCAGTTCTCACTGAAAATAAGGGGAGTAGCTTGCACATATCTATCTGAAGGTAGACTGTGCCCAGGAGTCATCGTCTGAGACTGTCAGCTAAGCACCTTTCAGAAGCATTAAATAAACATACTAAGATGTATCCCTAGCTGTATGAAGCCACTTAGAAAGAACCAAGGGACAGAGCCTGGGAGTGCTTTGAAAGATCAAAATCTAGACTGCTATGTCTACATTTTTTCCCTTGTGGAGATTAATCCAACAGTGAAAATCACTCCCAAAACACTTCAGTTGGGAGAATTGAATTTTTAGATCTATATTAATAACAAATATCTCCATGAGCAACCCAAACTAACATTGCCTGGTTTTCTGTGGAATAAGCTCAGATTGCTTCTGTGTAGTTCCCAATATCTAACAAGGCATGAGATGTAATAGAAGTTTTTTTCCCTAAGCAGAAGCATTAAGATGACCTCTTTCCACTCACTGTCTACAACTGTTTAGGAAAGTATTAAAGACCTCCATCCCTACAACTTCATGATTCCAAGAATGCAGTCTGAAGCATTTCTTGACCATGTTTTAGACATCACAGTCCTGTGTGCTGGTCAACAGCTTTCCAGTCGACATCTTGCAGTGGTCCCACATTAAGTCACCACATGTCCAGAGCTGCTGCTATTTTAAGAGTTTAAGCACTAAATATTTAAAAATTAAATTTTCAGTGTGATGACCTAGGAATCATTCCAGGATACCAAGAAAAAGATACTAATTCAGAGAAATCTTCAATTTCACTACAGAATTTACAGGGTTGTTTCTTCTTTTTGGTTTTTGGCATGTCCATGTCTTCCTCTGTTTTAGTTTTCTAAGTGTTTTCATTGATTTCTTTTTCATTTTCAGCACAAACTGAACACAGTTAATCAGTAGATACAAAATGCATCCTGCAACATTGCCAGTAGCCTAACGTAAGTGGATTCAATTGCTGAATTGTCGTAAGATTAGACCTGAGCCACAGTATAAGCTTCATTGATCCAAGCACAGCAAGGTACCCATTCAATAATATGTGTTTTAGCAAGGTTTTCCACTTGTAAAAACTTCCTGCAAATTAGCATTCATCTGATATGTGCTATAAACACAGTGGATCAAATCTTGTATCAATTTAAAGAACATCCCACTCCTGTAGGAAGGAAGCAGGGTAGCTGGGTGTATTGTGTAAGCAGAGACACACAGGTAGTGAAGTTCACTGTCAGAGGAGGCTCATCTGTGGAGCATGTGGATAATGGACACTGGGTTTCCTGACAGGCTCTGGGAAGTCCAGGGATGAAAGAAGGGATGATGTGCTGTGTTCATAAAGCTGAAGGTTCAGTAAAGCTGTTGTTGTCACCAGCAGAGCAATTCTTACATGGAAGCACTTGCAGGGGAGAGGTCACAAAGAGCTGTCTGGCTCTGGTCACTGTGCAGTGCCACCCCTGTGGTACCTGAGAATCCCTTAGTGCTGTGTGTCCCCTCACACTGCCCTGCACAGGGCTGCTCTGAGAAAGGACTGCTCCTGCCCTCACAGCCTTCCCCGTGCCTCTGTTTCTCTTCGCAGCCTTGGTCCCCACCTGTTGAAAAGAACATGAGATTTCAGTCAGAAACATGATCTAACACCATAAGAAATAAATTAGTGTGGGATTCCAGATTGCTCTGGGGTGAGGAAAACAGGGCTAGGGGACATGAGGCAGTGCTGTAAATATCACTGATACTTACCTGTGAATATTAAGGGCCCACATAGCCTTCAGCGTGGGCACTGGCTGATTCTCTTTGGGCTGGAGTGGAGACAGGTGCCAGTAAGTGATTAATTCAGAACAGACCCCTTGTGACATTAGAAGTTGTTGTGTTCCTCCACACAGGGATCTCTCTGACAGCAAGACAGGCAAAAACCCCAAATGGCAGAGGTGATCTAAATGCATCCGAGGGCTTGTAATGCTGCTTACAATGTCTATCACCTGGCACAAGTCATGAAATGGCATGGCTGTGATTAGACCATAACTGAAGTGGGGATGCTGATGCCAAAGGAAGAATCTGAATGGCAGACAGAGTTTCAAAATCAAATATCTCTATCAGGAAGATAGTGATTTAATAGCACCTAAGGCTGCTTTTTCATTAGAAGGTTTTCTTTCTTTGGATTTTTCTCAAAGCACAACTCTTACTTGGTTCCAAATGCCTAAATGTAGAAATTTTTTCAGTCCTTCGTCTTAAACACTTAAATGCACAGCATGCAGACTTTAGTATCAGAAAGAACTGACAGCATAATGACTTTACAAGTATCTGAGGCTTAAAATTACAACCAGTATAGTCTTATTTACTGGATGTTGCTCTTGAGAATAAACTTGGGTACTGGCAAACATACTCCTGAATGCAGTCTCAGCTATACAAATACCTTGTCATCTTTCCATGCAGATTAAAAAAGCCCTTTATTATATAAAGTCCCCTTTTTTTTTTTTCCATTGGGAACTTACAGCATATATATACATAATTCTTAGTGTTGCTTGAGGAATGAGTCAGCCTTGTTTCCACAGAGAATTTCCCCAAACTACTTTAGCTGCATGTAGGGAGCTGTATTATTTTGCTTAATTACATAAAGATTTCAGATCACTAAGATTTTATGTTATTAACACAATCACCAAATTATTTGAGCTAGTTCCTAGAATATCTAAGTGAAAAAATCAAAACAAGTCCTTTAAAGGAACTGCTTCTCAAGTTTTGAAAGAGTGGGCAAATAAAAAAAGAAAAAAGTTGGTCAAGTATTTTTCTCACAGGAAAACTAATAAAGAGAAAGGCATGGATATCTTCCTTTCAAGGCAAAGCCTCCTGTGGCTAATCTTTCACCTTATTTTATTTAGCCTAAAACCCACCCTGCAAAAACATAAACAGATCTTTAAATTTATGATCTTGAGAAGTCTACCCACATGAACTTTTTCAGGATCAAGACCTGAGAGAATGATTTCTGTTCATAAAGCACTTTTAAAGTTTTATGTGCCAAATTTTGAGAACAATATATTTTCACCCACCCACTCTGACCTTATTTGCTCAGCAGGCACTATTTCTAGAACTGCCAGAAACCTCAGCGTGGCTGTACATTTTGCTGTTGACTCTTGAGGAGATAAGGCCAGTGTTTTTGAATGCTTTATGCACTTAGGCAGCTGCTTAAATGGTTCCTCGTAGACGTGCTGGGTACAGGGTTTTTCAGTAAATTCAGATTCAGGGAAGCCCTGCATAGGTCTATTAATTCCATTATTACAGTCCTGGGATAGATTTCCTTTGAATGCAAAGTATGGCTTGCCAAGAGTCAAAGTGGGAGAAATGGCCTTAGATAAACTCTAGTAGAGCAGAAACATATGTAGAGCTCATCAGAGGGTGTCTGGTTCCCCCTCCCTGTCCGCTCTCCAGGAAAACCAGGTGGCTTTTGTCACAGTGAAAATCAATCACATGTTCTCTGCTCCCACCTAGTCACTGTGTGTGAAATAAACCAGATTTCTAGGGTTTAAGTAGGATAATAGGGGAAAAAGTAGTTTGCTTCAGCCTATGGATAATATACAAGGTAATAATCTAGAACAAGGTCTAGATTTAAGGAAAAGATCCTAAATATGTGTTTGTCTAAAACTCCCTACTTTTTCTAGGAGTTCCAAGTGTGTGAGGCAAGACACGGGCTTCACACCTCCTTAAACTCTACTATAAGATTTGAAAGGTATCAGTGAATCACAGACTCATAGAATATCCTCAGTTGGAAGGGATCCACAAGGATCATCAAAGCACAACTCCTGGCCCTGCACAGGACACCCCAACAATCCCACCATGGGTCTGAAAACATTGTCCAAGTGTTCCATGAGCTCTGGCAGGGTTTGTGCTGTGACCACTGTCTTGGGGAGCCTGTTCCAGTGCCTGACAACTCCCTGGGTGCAAAACTTTTCCCTAGTATCTAACCTAAACCTTCCTTGACACACCTTCATACACACAGCTTTGTCTTCAATACTTTGTGCTTTACTATTCAGTATCTTGTGTTTCCCACCCAAAAAGTTTCTTAAATATAATTTTGCACTTTGTGGTCAAAAAGAGTAAGAAGTGAGTAACTCCATAATTAGTAAAGGAGTTTACAGGAATATTTCTTCATCCATGATTGCTTTCTTCTCTTCTTCTGAAAGGTGCATTCACTGCACAAGCTGGTAGATTAATAAAACTGACAGTATTTGATTTGAAATTCAGACTAGTAGCTAGTTATTAAAGATAATAGCTTGTCTGAGCTTCTTAATATAAGAAAACGTTCCTAAAAACCAGGTCTGATAAGCATATTAGTTTATCTTGCCTTTTAAATTCAGGGGCTCTACATTGTCTTCAATAGTAATTCACTTTAAACAGGACACTACCCAAGCCTCTGGAAAAATGAACCATCACATTATTAACATTCAGCTCTTGAAGTTTCCTTTGTATGTATCACAAATGCCAAATTAAAACCTAAATTTTGAACCTACAGTCTGTGGGATTATTCCTACAAGTAGTCACTATAGGATTTAGCACTTTTCTGGGACATACTGGCAATTACCATGACATATCTGTGACACAATATTTTGGGAACATCCTCTGTAGACCCTGATGGGGTCACTGGATGCAGTGTGGAAAGGGATGTCTTGTGAGAATTCACTGAGTCTTTTTGTTGCTGAAGCAGGTTAGGAAATCCAGGGACTGCTGCACAGGGAACAGCACACAGCATGACTACAGGACAGATCACAACAGGCTCCCGTTTTACAGCTCAGTACCAGTTGTACTGTGAAATTTTACAAGGTTCAGGGAGACCCTCAGCAGTGCCCATCCATCCAAATTCATACTTTGGCAGTGTGGATACTCAGTCTGGTTCCAGTGAGCTGAAATAGCTGCAAGAAAACACAGAATGTGGATAACTGAACTAAACCATTCATACGTTGCAAGTAAAATTTTCTCCCATTGTTTTATCCCACAGAAAGTGGGAGTCTTTAGGCTACAGCTAAAAACTGAAAAGAGAAGCACAGAGCATTAGACAAGCTCAGTTTCAAATTCCTGGCTATCTAATTCACCAGCCCCAATTATTTTAAATATTTTAAAACCTGATTTTAAAGTAACATAAAATATTTATAGATTGTAATTACAAATGACAGAGTTGGTTAGTTCAGACAAAAGTATCAACAGACTGAATTGGGGAGCAAACACCTCCTCTGGGGGTGTATAGCTTGAAAAAATACTGATACTGAAAACCCAGAAGCCTTTTCTGTGCAACTCCTGGGAACAGATTGTTTCCCAGGTGTATCCCACTATAGGGATTGGGTATTCCTTTAATGTGTAAGTAGCTCAGTGGAAGGTGCTGTGCTCGAAATCCCAATGCAGTTACAACCCCTCTGCAGGGCACGACAAAATGAGCTGCTGGGAGGACTTGCAGCTGTCACATCCTGCCACTCGGGTCCCTGAGACAGCTTGTGGTTCCCATGTGGAGCCATTAGCACAGAGCTGCTGAGGGGCAGGGAGCAGAGATGGAAGGGGTGGTGAGTGTTGGCCTGTCACAGTGCACTTCTCTGAGCCTCAGCATGGGTAGGATTGGGAGGGAGCTTTCCTAGGTAAGGCGTTTACACCAGGAAGAAAAGGAGGACAGTATTGGTCTCTTCATCCCTCAGCTGTAAAATACAGATATTTTCAAACATGGAGTTAATCTGTAGGAACTGCTGCTTGCAACTTGTCCAAAGAAAATTTACACCTCTCTTGGTGAAATTGAGCAAGAAATACACAGTGTGGGCTCTGACTTTCATGTCTTCCTGGATGAAACTTAAAAACTGTGATGGCTTAGAAGCAAACATCAACACCATGAGTGTTCAAAATGAAAAGCATCATTCAGAAAAGCAGAGATCAAACTCCAAACATCACCAGATTCCTCTGATAACTCACTTGTGAAATGGACATCTACTGCTACTGAGACTCTGTTGGATGCCCAACAATTCAAAACTCTGCTGCAAGCTTGTACCATAAAGGTGGGAGCAGTGGACAAAGTCTCATAAGCAAAAATATGTAGCTGTCTAAATATTACATGATAGGCACCATTACAAGAACATGGAAAAGACTAATGGCTTTAGTGGAGATGGAAATAATGCAGAATGACACAAACACATAAGCTGTGTAAGCTGAGAGAGGCTGCCTTTCTGGGCAAAACAGAAGTTATTTGCAAAAGGGCAGAGGACTATGGATTATGAAATAAGTGTTGAAAAGCTGGTACTGCATAAATATGGTAAGAGTAGTTTATCTGCAAGAGGATTCAAAGACCAAAGAGAATTTCACATGCTTAGATGAATGTATTCCTGAAATTCTGCTACTCAGCTATGGCTTCCCTCAGAGCAAAAATTGAATGCAGAGACTTGATTTATTTATCAATAAATCCACAGTCTAATTGAACATACAGGGGAAAAAATAGTGCCTGAGGATAGTTAGAGAAATATTAAACTACCCCCCAGTGTTTGCTGAATCTGCCACTTTTGTTCCAGCAAATTTCACTGTGTTGGGACACCAATGTGTGGGGAATGAGCTTTCTCAGTGCAAGGGAGGAATCTGCATGAACCACTCTCCTGCTTTCCTCTGTTGCTGCCTTTACACACCCCCTGGGCTCCATTCTGGAGATCCTCTGTCTCAATCCACAGGCTGTGTGGTGCTAGAGAAGAACATGGAAATGCTGGCCACGATGTTCAGAGAGACCCCTTGGTGCACTCCTTTCAGCTCCAAATGGGTTCTTGCTCATGCATCTCTCCCTGGACTCTGCAAAAGCAGAGAAAAAAAAAAAAAAGAGAACTACAGCTTCCCCTCTCTTCCAGGAGATACAATGCAGGCTCTAAAAGGATGAGTGGCAGAATAGTCATTGCTATTGCCCAGTTCTGCCTTCCCCACCTTCAGCATCCTCCTTCTTTGTTTAAGTCCTGTAATTCTGTTGAAACACAGCTGGATCTGGAATAATCAGAATCAGCAAAAAGACACCAACTTGTTTTACTCAGCTCTGATCTTTGCAATGCCAAGATCCACCTTCCCAGGCTTCTTTTTGCTTTTTTTTTTTTTTAATTGATTGCATGTTTGTTTTTTATTAAAATTTGTGGGTTAGGGTTAGCATTAGTGTTAGGGTTAGCCTTAGGGTTAGGGTTGGTTGGCCTTTAGGTTTAGGTTTAGGGGTAGGGTTAGGGTTGGCTTAGAGGCTGTTTAGTGTAGTCTACTTCTGCTGAGGAATGTGGATCAAATACACCCAAAAAGTTGAGAGCTCTTTTTTCTAATTTGTTTTTTTATGACCCCAAGTAATAGAGATTCTACAGACACTCTAGAAGCCTAGTAAACAGAGTGTCTATTTACCTGGGTTTATAGTTAGAAAGACAACCTAAATCTCCTTTCTTGGAAATTAAAGCAATATTTTCTGCCCTGACCTCATAGGATAATGGATTACTAACTCATTTTTCCAGCTTCTTATACACTGGAAGTCTGTTATCATACCCTACTCATTTGTGTATGGGAAACAAGCTTGGTTTCTCCAAACTCTTCTCATAGTTCATAGGTTTCTATTTATTCCTGTTCCTGTCCAGTGGGACTGAACTTTTTATTTAAAAATGTGGTACTTTAGCCAAATTCTGGGTAAACTGGTAAACCTCAAGTAGTTCTGATCACAGCAGAGTAATGATGTTTGACATGTTACAAGCAGTGCTACTCTTAGTACGTTTTACAAGATCTGCTTTGTACAAGTTCATCTCACTTCTCCTTTACTGTGGATGCTATCACCTTCAGATCTTCCAGGCTTCTGCCTTTTTAGTGTGTGGAGATTTGGCTTCTCCTGCCTATATATAGCTTTTTTGATTTCACGTGAGTGAATGTGACCTTGTTAAATTGGAATAATCTCCCTGGTTTACCAAGAGCACTAGTTCTAATTGTGGTGCTCTCGTATTTCCAGTTCCTTCCAAAATGCTGTCATTTAAAAATGTTTTAATATCTAATTTATTTTTTCCAGTTATAACCTGTTTAAAGTTAGGCTGAGAAATACATGGTTTCTTGAGAGTTCCTTTTTCTATTTTCTTGAAAGCAGGTACTATATTTGCCCTTCTCTGGTTTTCTGGGACTTGACCTATCCTCCACAGGTTCTGAGAGATGATAACTAATAATTATGAAATTGCACTGGTTAATTCCTTAACTCCTTTAGGGGAACAGGTCTAGCTGTCTAGAGTACATGGAACTTAACTAAATCTTCTCTAATTCTTTCTCTATTCTAGTTCACACTCCATTGCCCTGTTAAAACAAAATGATCAGGTTACAATTAACCTTTTTTGAGGAAAGACCCAAAGATAGCATTTCATGAGTGAGAAAAATTGCCACCGCACCCTCTTGACTCTCTTCTCCCTTCGAAGAAAATCCCACAAAGGTTTTGAGAGAGAAAATTAACAAAAAGTAAAGTAAGAAATTAGCACAAGCTCTTACAGCAACTTGAATTCTTCCCTGTTTATCTCTTTGTATTGTCTGCTAAACTTCCTTCTTTGTTCTAATTAATTGGCAAACCACTGCTAAAGTCATTAATTTCTCGAAACTTATTTATTTTAACTCACAACATTTATTTGCAGAGCACTACTGTTGTGTACAAAGATTACTCTTTAATGGAGTTCAGAACACCCTTGCACAGCATGCAATTCTGTTCAGTCCAAAGAATACAATACACCATATACTGAGTCTGTAACTGAAATTAATCTTATTTGGTTTTACTCTGCTTGATTACCCTTTATGTGCTTTCTAAAAGTCATGTGATTTTTACTTTTTATTTTCACTATTTTAATTACTTGCTTCCACAATATATTTACAAGGATATTCTGCAGCTCTTTTCAAAGCAGTTTGCATTAACTTACTGGAATAGATTTGCTTTTGCAATAACAAAATTAAAAGAATACAGTCTTTTTAGATCTCAAGGATGTATTTAAATAAAAATGAGTCAAAACCTGTGACTCCATACTTTGAGACATCAGATAAAATGTCGGCATTGTTTCAGCATGTCTGGATGTGAACATACCCCAATTGAAGGGCTGTTTGAGAGGCTATCTGGGCTGCAACCACCAAAGCACAGCAGGAATATACATCTGTGTATTCCTGGAGAACAAATACAGATGACTATTGGCAGTGCTGATCTGAACCTCCACCCAGGTTTGATCTTCAGAGATGGCTGACAGACATAACAGGAAATAAACCTACAGAACTTTGAAGGGAGTAAGCATCACCTGCAGTAAGACTGAAATCTGTAACCTTGGAAGAGGCAGAGGACATCAGTACTGAGCCATTCAGACCTGCTACAGCCAGTCTTGGGCACTGCTGGAGCAGCACCTAGCCCAGTCTGGCTGGGGCAGGGGGAAGTAACAATGAAGTTGGCTCCTGGCTGGCTCACACAGCTTGCAAAGCCTCCAGCAGATCCTGGCATTCAGTCAAGCGTTCAAGTCAGCTGCTGTCAATGTCCAAAGCATCCAGGATAGGCTGTGCTAACGTGTGTGCTCCCAGGGCAAGCCCAGTGCAAGGCAAGAGGCTCAGACAAAACCCCAGAGCACAGCACGGCACAGGCTGAGGATCCACACTGGGTGCTGCCCCGGGAGCTGCTGCAGCCCTTCAGCAGGGCCTTTGACCTCCAGCTGACACAGGTCCAACACCAAGGAGTCTGGAGAGACTGCGGCTGCTGGGGAGGCCGTACAGACTCTTGCTGGCCAAAGGAATCACCTTCTGTACTCTGAAAGTGCTGGTTGTTTCCCTGAGGACAGTGAGTGTCTGCAAAGTCACAAGGGGAAAAGAGATAAAGCTGTGTTTTGGATTTTATTGTTGTTATTTAAGTGACTGGTTAAGCCAGAGTCTGTCAGTGATAGATAGAAATAACACCTGCCTGATCTGAAAACAGGAGCCTCAGTGACTTAACCATACACTGCAGATAAGCAATTATCTTGCTTGGTCATAGATGCCCTTGTTAACACTGCTATTGCTGCCAGTGTCTAAGAGGGCAGCTGCCTCCATCTGCACATCCAACAGATGCACAGATGCCACTGGTACCTCTGCTTGCTAGATAAAGCCAGCCAGTAATATCAGCAGACCCAAGCTAGCTTTATTTAACCAGCATGGGTACTGGTGACATGTGAGGGCATGCAGAACTGCTCTCACACACACTGACAGTGACACTGTCAAATGCTCAGTTGAGGATGGCTGCTGCCAAATATTTCACATGCAGAAAAAAACCCAAGTTATTTATCTCATTTTATTTACAGTAATAGGGGGCTGTTGAACAGCATGTAAGTGCACTACAATAAAATTGGTAGAGAATATTAAAAGCAGAAAAAAGATCAGCCAATATAAGGAAACTACTAACTTGAATGAAAGGATCTAAGAGGAGGGCACACTGAACAGCTCAGGAAAACCCACCCGCCCAAACAAAAGAGAATGATTTCTAGGTTTGCTTAGATAAATCTTCAGCCTTTCACTGAAACAAACTGCCCTTGATGTGATGGTTTCTCTGAAGCCACTGAAGAGAATTTTTCTCAGCATACTTGAAAAATTTTCATAATCAAGGACCTGAAAATGCCTAATCTCCACTTGATTTGTTCTCAGAGGACTAATTCCAGAAACTAACTCACCTGCACTAACACTGCAGGACTGGAAGCAAAAGAGAGCATCTAATGATTCAGAAGTCACTCTGTCCATTCTGAGGTCAACATGAGTTTTGCCATTGGTCTTAAAATAGTGACAGAAAGACTTACCCATGTAGAGGGATGCTGGATTGCTGAGTGTAGAATAATGCTTTCATTTCAGATACAAGCAATAGATGGCTGGCAGTCTAAGCATGACTAAAAGGTTTCTCTTTGGTAAAGACACTCAGATTTTGAGACAAAGTTTAATGGGCAAATCTCAAGTTTGACTGGAAAAGCTGTTTCCTGGATCACTGACCCAAGTTAATCCAGTTTGTGAATGACTTATGTGATAATGTACCAAAAAAATGTTTCAAAACAACCAAAGTTATGTTTGCTGTCAAGCCGATTTCTGCTGCTTTAACTGGATTTCAAATGAGCTATCAAAGACAGCCACCCAGTAATGGAGGGTACACCACTGTCCTTTGCTGAAAGCCCCAGCAGCAACTGCCTGATCCCCTCAGGTTGTTTGTAAGGGCTGCATGAAAGCAGCTGCCTCAGCTCTTCCTGCTGTCATTGCAGCACTGGATTAGAGACAGCACCTGGCTTCTTTCTAACCAAAGACTACGTAAAATGGGAAGAACAACATAAAGAAGAAAATTTGTAAGCAAGTTGAAATATTTTACCTGAAAGTGTAGTTGATCCAAAACAATCCTTTTGTTTGAAGATATGACCCCTTGGAAGTTTCTGAGCTTTTCTCAAAGGTAGAAATTTTGAACTGTCATTGTTCAATAGTGGCTGGTTTTTAAGTGTCCTTTCCTTCATTCTTTTGTACCACTGAATGTCTTAAAATGAATGATTTCATGGTTCCATTCTTTACTTTTCAATTTTTCTGTTTCACTATTATTAATTTGTCTTGTTCTGCTGCTTTTCAAAAAAAAATTTCCCCCTCCGGTAAATTTAAAGGACAGAATGAAATATTAAAAAGAACTATGTCAATCTCTTGGCTGGTAACCAAAGGGTTACAAATATTTTCAGTTGCACATTCCAGCTCCACAGATCCCAAATAATTGTCCAGGTAATTGTATTGAAAGTGGTTCACATTCCTATTCATAACTGCTAGGCCTCAAAAAACCTAGAGAGTAATGAAAAATACTATGGTCATTTCTCACAGTGAGAGTGGCGCCTGCAGCAGAGAATGAGAGGTAGGAGGGGGAAAGATCCAATGAAGAAATAATAAAAATCAACTTTAGAAAGTTTTTATTAAGGCTGTAAATTAGTATTTGCATAGAAGAAAGTTTTATAATATGAACACACAAACACACTTGCGCATTTAAAGGAATGCTTTGATTCCATATTGTAGTTCAGCTAAAAATTCTATGCCGCAGAAAGCAGAAATTATTTCAGCTTTGCATATTGTAAACCTGGTCACTGTCATTCTTTCTTTTCCTCCACATGCCTCAATGCCACATTTTCTACAATCGTGGGGAGATTGCCTTGGCTCTCACTCCGCTGGCTCAGCTAATGCAATTCACAGGCCTTCAAATGTAAGCTTGTAAACTATTTAGTTCTTTTTCTCTCTAACAGCTTGTCTATTAACAGCTCATTGAATGGAGGAGGGAGAAGAAGCGAGTGAGACCTCTCTTGGTATTGTTCAGCAGTGACCCTGGCTCTCTCGGATTGGTGGCCAGTGCTCACTAAACAGCGTTTGTCAGCACATGTTGTTTTGCTGGATAGTGGTGTAATGTGTGAGCAGTCGTCTGGTTTAGTAGCAGGCAACAATAAGATGGGAAAGTAAGTCTCCTGTGTGATATGGTAAGGTCATAAGAATAATGTATAAAAATCCAAGGCAGTGCTCATTAGGATAGTCTGAGTACTGCAAGAAAACCTGTGCCAAGATCTCTTGAGAGATCTTTGTCTGCACTTCCCTCTGTGGATTGTTCAGGACCCTCATCACTGCTGTGTCCTCCGGCTTCGGATGGAATTGGGGAATGAGGATGGTTCACTGCTGCAGGATTTGCAGGATGTATGTCCTCTGCTCATGGCCTGTACTTACTGAAAGGTGGGTTTTGTCAGCATACTAGGATCATTAAATCCTGGGGCAGGAGCACCAGAGCCAGCCCTCACCGTGGTCCATTCCCATTATTCCTGCAGCTATATGATAGAAGGCCGTGCTATACATTGCCATGAGAAATGCGATGTGTACAGGCCTGGCTCCTGCTCCAGCACTGTTGTTCCACTGTCGCTGTGCCGAATTCCATGTTGCTGTGTCACACAATGAGCCTGCCACACCTTCTGCTTTGCTAATGGATTACACAAAATCTCTAATCATTTATTACTGATGGCTGAGATTTCTTTAACATTTCTTAGTGCTCTACATGGCATTACCAGGCAAGCTGGTGGCTCAATGTTCAGTAAAGAGAATCCTGCTTGGCACAGATTTCTCCCCCCGCAAAAACCCGCCGTACTTACAGGCCTTTCTGTTACCGAAACACCGTGTTTCCAGCTTTGGGTTTTGCTGTGCTAAGTGTTGCAGATCTTGTGTTATCACCCAGACAGACTGACAAGGCGGCAGCACGGAGAAATCAGGTTTCCAAGGAGTGATTTATGAGACGCAAACTTGGCCGTGCGCGCGTTGCGACTCCCCCGTGTGGCTCGAAGCCGCCGCCGGCTCAGCCCGTGGGGCTGCGGCTGCTCGGGCTCACACGTGGCAGCTCCCGGGAACAAACGCGGCCCGGGGAACACTCCCGTGCTCAGGAGTGCCCATCGATTTGCAATTAATATTGACCCCAAGAGAATAACGTTATTCTGTTGTGTTTCTGCTACAGGGAAAAAAAAAAAAAAAAAAAAAGGGTGATATTTTACTAACAGTGATGCTTTGGGAGGAATTATGAGGTCTCATATTCCTCTGCTATGAATTAAGTCTTAACGACATAATTCTCAGTTTCCTTTTCTCCCATCAAGGTGTCTTAAGATGATACCTTTAATAGATGCTAAAATCTGTTTGGACATCATTAGTTATTTTAAAACTAGGATTATAAACTTTTGTGGACTAACACAACAGTTCAAGGTTCTAAACACATTAGTTGTACTCTTCAGGTCACTTATGATAAACATACCCCCTTTTTGGCTTAGCTATGAAAACCAAGTTTTCAGTCCAGAATTGAATATTTTTACCCAAAACCACACATAAAAAATATATATATTTACAGTTTCTACTACTTTTATATACTTTTATATACTGTCTTTTATATATCTTACATATATTTTCTTGGTTACGCCAGAGGAAGCGATTGTCTTCTTCCAAATGAAGGAGTTTGACTCTGCCCCTTGATACACTGTCTCAAATTACCTGTCAGCTGCATAAAGAGAGGTTAGACTTACACCAGCATGGACAAAGGTAGAACTGGGCACGAAGTATTTGTTGTTTTCAGGAACTTGGCACCCTCTTCTCCCATCCTGCTGAAATTAACACAAAGAGATGCTGAAATTCTAAAATGTTTTAAACCCTCCAATACTGTAGCTGTGAGCGAGCAGCATTGTAACTACCAGACCTTGATGGCACGAAGATATGCATCATGCACATGAAATCTGGGGAGAGAAGATAAGGGCACAGCCTTGCCACACTCCCAAAGTAGCAAAACACTGTACAAAGTAACAACTGCATTTCTGTGGTATTTGGTCACATCCCTCCCTGCACTGGCAAAACTTTGACTTGGACCCAACTAGATGCAGTTCCAGGAAAGTGAATGCCCAGTGGAGTTGTGCCCAGCTGCAGTGGATCTGTATTTGATGACAATTAAAAAGATGAATGAAAATCATTTCGGTTGCATTAGGGATGTAAACTGTCAGGGATTTGGATTAGTGCTTTTTCAACTTTTTGGACGGCATCTTTACATTTCCAAGAAATTCTTTTTAGTCCAGGCATCAAGAGGAGACAGGATGAACTCCAAGCAAGAAACTGGAGTTTGCAGACAAGTAGCTCATGCTCCTGACACTGGAGAATAAGGGAATGGAAAGCAAAAGTAGAGAAAACAAAGGATACTTTGTGGGTGTGCGGTACTGCAAAACCTCAGTGGCCTGGATACATTGTTGTTGTTTATCTATCTCCATCGGTGCTTATGGGTATGTATTGATCTGAATAACTGATGTCTGAGGGGTCACTGGGGCATCTGATTTTATCCCTTTCTTTGGGAGGTTTATTAATATTGACACTTCTTCATTTAATTGGGGTGCCAACCATGGAATCCCTTTTTAATGGAATCATATTAGCTAATGTACTGCCTGTCTACACTGAAATCCAGAGTGCTTTACACAAGCCTATATTTGAGTAACTGATAATGTTTTAGGAAGAAAACCCCTCAAACACCAAAAGCACAGATCTCTGAAACCAGAGAGGAATAGCAAAGACAGAACTATGCTGCAATCTGCAATCTGCATTTCTCTGTTGCAACACAGGGATCCAAAATAAGGTAAGTAACTTTTCCTGTAATTTACAAGTGTTATTTCTTTCCTTGTTCTGTCAAGGCCATTCCTCCCCTCCTCCTCCCAACCAGGGGCATTGGTTTCTGAAATATAATTCTTTACATCTGTACAAGCTCCTGTAAAATAAAAAAGATCACCAGAACATACAAGTTTGCACATCATCTTATTCCTGAACTCAAAGAGAGTGTATCTCTGAGCGAATATGGGTATGGCAAATGTTCCTCTTTTAACTTTCTCTTCCTTCCTTAAACAGATGGGGAGTCTGCTTTTACCATTTATAGAACAGATTTTCTTTTTCTTGAAAGTGCTCTCCTGGGACTGACTAGGAAAGTGTTTTTTGCAGTCTGCTTGATTGGTCTTCATTGTGGAGCAATTTCAGGGGCCTGGCTTTGGACACCATTTGCAATGGGTTTACAACAGAAGGTCATGTCTTGTTACAGAGAGCCATTATTGCTTCTCCCCATGGGACCGCAGCACACCTGTGTCTTTACCCTTCACCAGTAGCTTCTGACACATCTTTTTGACATCCATGCAGGAGGGCAGAAGCATATCACACTAACTTCTTCGGCAGAAATTGGCAGTGAACTGAAAGAGGGGAAAGGAAGAGCAGAAATTCCATCTTCAATGAATTTATTAATTGTCACCAATTTTGTAAATGTTTTCAATGATGTTTTGACTGTAATGCATGAGGACTTTAAGAGAGTAGGTATCTCAGGATACTGGCTTTGTGGAGTCCAGGAAGACAAGAGGGCTGGAAGGTGAGTTTATTAAAGACAAGAAGATTGCTTATGGTAACTGTCTGTAACATGACTAGATCCAGCACACCACACCCCTGCTGCTCCTTACAGCAACTTATATTCAGCCTGAGTTCATGCTGCCTGCAAACCCTGCCTGTCCTTCAGTCAGCTTCACTGTGTAGAAAAACCTGACAGTTGCAGTTATCTCCCTGGCAAGCTGCACGATGGTGGAAAAACATCGAGCACGGATAGAGCCTTCCCACTCAGAGCATTTCTGCTTTACTGCAGCTGAGGATCCCAAGACTTTCATTGAACCCAAATATTATTGAAACCTATAAACAATATTTGCACCAAGAATGGGAGATCCTAAGTCTGTTGTCTCATTAGTTTCCACCTTAAATCCTGCCAAGACAGTAATTTCTAGTGAGTCATGGATGTGGTCACAGACAAGCAGGACAGAAAACTGGGTCTCTCATCTCATCCCTCAGCTCTAGTCATGAACATGCTTGCTCTGCTCACTGCCACACTGATGACAAATTTTTTTATTCTTTTTTTAACAGGAGAGGATTTGTGAATTAAACACACACTCACAGCCCCAGCGAGGTTGTACCACAGGACTCTGAACTACAGCTGCTTTTGAAAGAGAAACTCACTGCTCATCAGTCCAACTCTCCACACACAGTTTTACAAACACAGCCATTTTGAGGCCATTTCGTGAGACAAAAGAACCATTTGACTTCAAGGTTAATTTGAAGTTTTCAAGCAGGCATCTGAGCAAGTGTCTGTTCTGAATGATTTAGCCTAAGGCTACCCTAAGGTGGTGGCTCCTTTTTTAAAACACAAGAAAATAAAGGTATTGGTCTTCCAAAAAAGCCTTGTGCAAACCCTGTGAGACACTGCCCAGCCAGGACATCTTGGAGTATCTCTCAAGTCAGTGCTCATTCTTCTCATGCTGGCTGAGCTGAAGATGTACAGCCTGTAATACTTGCAGCAATCTCTGACCCACAGTCTATGTCTTCACCCAGAGTTTGCATCACCCATCAACATTTTTCATACCTTTCACTTTATCTGCATTTCTGAGTTCATCTATTTTTATGTCTTCATAAATCAAACAACACAGCTCACTGCTATGATTATATTGAAATAAAGCCCTCTCTTATATCACAGCACTCTGCTTGCCCTCCACCTCTGTTCTCAGCAGGTTCTCAGATGCCTTGTTAAGACCTTCAAAGCCTCACAGAATACTCTGAGAAGAATGCATCTGTCCTGAGGCTATGAGAAACTAACTCTGCAATAGTTTAATTTATGAAACTACAAGTTCAGCATCCTTTCCTTTCCATGCAAAGCTGAACAGGAACAAGGACTGCTGAATTATCCAGGAAGTTAATACGTCACATTAGTTATAATCTGAACTGTAGCTGCTTCTTCATACTTCATATTGAATTATCCTTTCAGGGCTAGATCCTCACCTGGTCTTTTCCCCACAGGTTAACCATTCCAGTGAGGCTGGCTGTAAATCAAGGAAAATTTATTCCTTTCTTTCTAAACACAAAAAGAAGTGTAACTTTGTGTATCTGACTTTTTTCTTTGATTTTTATTTCTCCAATCCTTTACACAGTCATTATAGATCTTAAGAATCCTGTTTTGGAAATGATTAATGCTATTAATAATTTTCTAATTCAATGAAGCCTCTCATCTTTGAACTCCTTGCAATATTTTACTGCTTTCTTCAGCTTTTCACTAATTCAAACATATGACAAATACAAGTATTTATTTTAGTTTTCTATTATTTCTTATGTCTGATCAAATAAATTAACAGACTTTAATTTCTTTCCCAGGAGTCATGCCCATATGTTGATGAAGGGAGGGGGAAAAAAGGATAGAAGTTATCTTTTATTCACTGTTCCAAGCAAACCAGGGCTTCTGGTCCCATTCCTCTCACCTTGACAGTGCCTGCTCTAAGCGTAAATATTGCAAGACTTGCAGAGCCCCATTGGTCTGGTTTAGCTGTACTGGGTTATAATGTCCCCTTTCAATCTCTTCATACAGTAGCAGTTATTTTAATCACTCCACAGTACTTCAAACACTGGGAAGAATCAGCTGTCCTATCTAATGTGGCCGCTCCACAGCCGGGCGGCCGCAGCCCAGCAGAGCAGCATTCTGCTAATGCAGTTTGCTGTGTTTGGGTAGTTAAAGATCCGTCTGCAGGCCAATTTGTACCTGTGCGTTGTTGATAGACAGCGTGCCTCGGGCACAGAGATACTGCATGCAGGAAATGGATTCTCATTTAAATGTGTTTAATTTTGTTCTCTGCATCTCCATCATCCATCTTTCCATTTCTCTGCCCACCCAAATTGCTAATGCGAAACAAAGCTACTTCTGCCACCACAGCTCCTAAACTGATGTGTGATGATGCTGTGATTGATTTCCCACTCCAGGAAAAGTGGGTCATTGTACATGTTGTACCACAGCAGGCTGAACCAAGCTGGTCGTGCTGACATTGGGCTTTCACAGATTTGTTTTAAGAAGTTCAGACCTGAGGCAACTACTCTGAATATCCAACTCAAACATCTCTGGTTTTTTGATGGGAGCACTGCAATTCTAAAATCCTCCTTAGCATCTTAGAGATATCTGAAGTCATCTGTGCTCCTCAGGAGACAGTACTCTGATTATGCATTTTATATCTTACTTTCATGTTTGCACTGAGAATGGAAAATGCAAAATTCCTCCAATTCCAAGATACGGGTCCAGTTCCAGGTTAGACATTTTCCAGGATAGAAAACCCTAAACTAATTACAAAAATATGTTTTAAATATAAAATGGTGCAATTAACAGCTTTTGCAAAGGATTTTGAATTACTCAGAAAAATACTCTTTGAAAAAAATCCACTGCTTTTACTCTACTTTTGTGAGATTGCAATAGTGTGTAATAACTTTTCTCATGTAATGAGACCTGCTGAAACTCACTTTTAGATTGAAACACTTTAAGATTGCCTCTTATGATACTAGAGAGACATCACTTTTAGAGGCAAGTCTCTGTATTGGTGTAGAACCTGCCTTCCTATCTGTTTGAATAGAACAGCAAAGTTGAAATCAGATGTTGAAAGGGGAATATTTCGCAGGTTTTTCTGAACGGCCCAATAAGTTACTGAGCCCAGATGTCATAGCAGAATCCAAAAGGAAAGGCAGGTGGGGATTTGGTTTTGATTTTCACAGGAACAAAAAAAAAAAAAAAAAAATCAGGAAAATGTAGCTCTTAAAACTGTATCTTTGTTTTTATGAGAGTTGAAACCAATCTTCAAACCCAACTGGTCTGGGAAATGATTTAATGAACAGGTTGGATAAGACCTTTCTCTGGGGCCTTTAAATTTTTGCTTTGCTTAGACAAATCCTACACAAGTATTTTCTCTAATTTTTGCACACCCCAATGGGTGGTGTCATCAAGGACAGAGAATATCTAATCAGGTCCTTAAATCTTTACACTTGAAAAAATCCCTACTGGGATAAACAGTTTTGGCCAATAAGGAGTGCACTTTTAACTTCCAACTGAGATTTTTGGCAGTCATGACCTGGTATGCGGAGAGAAAGTGAAAGCCTACAAATGCCTCCTGATGAGGGACCCTTTGGATGCAGCATAATCCACTGCTTTGGCATCTTGTGCTGAGTGGGGTAAACCTGGATGGACACTAAGCCCCTTGCAGACAGTGGTAAAAACCTGAGGGCTGTACTCTAGAGACCCCTAAGCTGAGGAAGCAGGAGAGAAAATCACTGCCATTTCACAAATGACTTCTGAATTCTCCTACTCTGTTCCTCCTCCTACCAAACATCTCTTCTCCTCTGGAAACACCAAAAATATGGAAGGTTTTCAGGCAAGCAAAGAGGACCATAGCAAATAGAGCCAGAGGTGGGCACACTACTCACTGATAAACTTGGCCAAACCCTTTCCCTTCTGAAACAAAATCCTTGGAATGGATGTAATGAACAAAGAAACTGACAAAAACTAACTCTGAATGAATTTAAGCATCAGCAGACCACAGCACAGCCAGGAAATACCAAGTACAAGCAACCATCCCTTCATCCTGAATTCACACCATTTTCTGCTTCTGTTTCCTGTGCACAATTTTCACTCACTCAGAAACTGCTGCCCGGGGATGTTGTGGATGTGGAGTGGCTTGGGACAGCCTTCATCTGACTTTGCAGAAACACCAAACAATTATCTCGTTTTGAGGTGGCCCTCTGAAAATATGTAATATAATGCACAATACTGGGGGCAAACCAGCAATTTTGTGGCTATGACGTGTATTACTGGGGGAGGAAAATCTATGCGATTCTAGGGCTAGTGGGGGTGGAGGTGTGTCTTGCAATACCCAAAAAGACATATACCACTGGAGGAGAAAAAATTCTGTATGATTTCGATGAGGATTTCTGGAAATACCCAGCACAGCACTGAGCTGTGTGATTCTGTGGGGGACCACAGAATCATACAAGGTATCGATGGGGATGGAAAACTGTGATTTTGGGGCAGGGAGGGGGGTCGGACCCCTGTGACAGTACCCCGAGTGATGAACACAAGTGTGTGGGGCGGGGGGGGAACCCCTGGGACACGCCCACCTATCACCAATCTGTGCCCCAGGGGTTCC
>VXAC01004155.1:599391-666637 GCA_013399225.1 Rhipidura dahli | reverse complement strand
CCCATGGGCTGGCCCATGTTCTAAAGTTGAAGGAACCGTGAGAGGGTTTTATGGAAAAAGAGACTTTACATCACTGCAGATGGTTTTTGCTGCAGGCGGTGGCAGTTTGGAGAACCACGTAAAGCAGGAGGAAACCCTTTTCCTGTCTTGGGAACTGCCACATGGATTGAGGGAAAGGAGAAGGAAGGGGAGGGAGAAGAGAAGTTCTAGCTGTGTGTTCTCATTGTTTTTTTTCTTTCCTTTTTTTTCCTTAGGTCTGTTAATAAACTTTATCATAGCATATAAGTTGTGTGCCTGCTTTGCTGTCTCCTAATGGTTTATCTCACAGAAAAGAAATCAGGGAACAGTGCATAAATTGACCATAAAACCACTACACTAAAATTTGGTGTTTCTGCCCGGTTGTGCAAACTTAACCCGCTACAGTGTCTCAGATATTTTTTCTGGTTTCGTTTGTTTCCTTTTTAAGCCCAGCAGTTTTTAAGGGAGTAGCAATCAGTGCATCCTCTAAAAATCCAGGTGATGTGGAGTTATCTAAGGAGGGTAACTCAGGCTTTGACTTCTGTCAGACATTGTACGCTGAAGGTTTCACACAGCTCCAGAACCTGCCTGTGACCTTCTGGCCACAGTTATCACCCTTGTGTGATGACAGAGGTGTGGATAAGAGATGAGCTTCATCAGAAACTGGATGTAATCCCAAGGAGTAAAATGTAATCCCAAGGAGGCAGTAGATTTCTTGGGAATGTGGGAGAGGGTGTGCCATCCATACCCTCACCCTGTTACTGTTAGTCATGCTGCTGGTTTTTGGTAGAAAGTGTTTCTTTCCCTCCTCTGCTGGAAGTGGGTGGCGGGGGGGACTGTATATTGAGGTGTTTGCAAGAATTTAGATCTCCTCTGTTACTGTGACCCTGTTTCCATTAGGGTGGCAATCTTTGGATGCTTTTAGCTTTTTACTTTGATTGTGTCTGATTAGCATCATGTATGAAATGAGGAAAAAACAGTTCCTTCTTCCCCACCTAATATTATTTCCGAAGAGGCTGAGATCTGCAACAGTAGGTAAGTAAGTGGAAAGATCTTTATGGCTAAAGGAGAGAGTGAGACTTGCCTTCCAAGAAGTACAAGAGCCTTCACAAAAACCATTAAGACCTGATCTGTACCTACTAGGTAATGTTGGCTCAAGTTCTGGTGTGCTGAAAGGATCATAAATCATGCTTGATCAAACCTGATGTTTTGGTGTACTTTGGGCAGGCCCTGGCAGTTTGTGCTGTCTGGAGAGCCTAGAGGAGTGACCAGGCAGTCTGCCAGGAAGGTTTTAATTAGCCTTTAACGTGATGGGTTGGATGGCCATCACCAAAAGTCCATTCTAGTGTTATTTTGTGCTGCACACACTCTTCCTACATACCCTGAGCCCCTGCTCTGTGTCTGTGCTGGCTCTGGAGACTGGAGTCAAGTGGATCAGAGCTGCTGCAGCCTGAGAAAGTGGAGGTGCAGGCTCCTGTGCTGTATGGGGATGGGCAGTGTGGTGCTGATTCTGGGACTTGCTAGAGCTTGAAGCCTGTGAGTAATGTTAATAGGAATGTATTTCAATTTGTAACCCATTCTTCTGTATCAAGATTGGACTACTTCTATTCTGTTCCATATGTGCATCACTTGGGGAAACATGTTGGTAGTACTTAACATTTAATTGCTTCTCTTGATTTTATTTGTAAATTAGAATCTAGAGGATCTGTAAGAAAAAAAAAAGTATGGGCTTAATTGGACAGCATTTTAGAGGTGCTAAAGAGAACATAGCTTTCTGGCTTTTGGAGCTAAGACAAATGCAAACTTACTTATTGATCCATACATATGAAATCATATTTTAACTACTGTCTAAACTGGAGGTCATCTCTGCACTAGATTGCTTAAGAATCTGTCTATCTTATCACATCTTGTACTCATTTATAGTTGTTTCCATTTCTGTCTTTGTTGGAGAGACAGCTAGTGTTTCAACCTAAATTAAAATCAATAAGAAGCAATTTCGTTTGTTTTTTAACTACTAGAGCAGGCTTCTTTTTAGTGAGTCTCTGTATGTTCAGCTAAGTCACTTGGTTCTTTCCATCAAGATAATTGCCAGGTCTCATTAATTCCTAATTTTTGCATATGTAGGAATTGGTTTATTTTCCAGTGTACCTAACAAAATGTCAAATATGATTTAAAATAAGCACTTACTTTAAGTCATCAATGAGAAATAAATGCAGTAAAAAATACTTGGCAGTTAGAAGTATTTTAAAAATATCTTGGGGGCTGCAGTGAATGCTGAGACCCTGGAGTCCTGCACTGGCACAGTTGCTCAGGCCTTCCCTGGCACATTTGGGCAGTGTTCTGCAGCGATGACTTCAGTGGAAAAAGCATGGTCTGGGTCTCTTAGCTTTCAGTCTTTGGCTTGGATATTTCTGCATTACACCAAATCATGTAAGAAGCTGTTGTATTGTCAGCTGGCTTTTACCCACTGGCAGCAGATTGCCAGCAATGACAATTAACCTGAGTCAAATTCTACATGGAATTCACACTGCAGCAGTGCTGGGACTTCCCAGGTAAGGCAGTGGTGAGCCATAACATAATATTAGAGAAAATATCTGAAGGCAGTGCTCTGATGAAATGTCCAAAAGAGGAGGTGTTGCTGCTCTTGTGCATTGAACACAGGGTGCAGGAAATCATCCTTGGTGGTTTGCTGGAAAAGCCAAGGCCTGTATTTTTATCAGGTGGTTCTTTGGGTTGCTGTTATCTTGCTTAATGCTTCTTGGAATTTAAGAAATGTTGAAAAATTCTTGGAATTCTTTATTCTGAATACAAGAACCTTTTGCTTGGTCTAAATCTCATTTCCTGTTTGACCATCCTTTGAAGTGCCTAAGTGTTATGAAATATCTGTTACTGTAATTTCTTGGATTCATTTTTTTCTCACCTTTTCCTTCTGCTTGCTTTGATTCAGAAATGTTTATGAATTAAGGAAGAGGACAAACCAAGTGCAAAAAATGGCAGACCTGGCTACCCTGGTAATTAAAGCAAGAGACTGTTCTCTTAACAGCTAAAGTAGTGTTTTGTAGGAACACAACATAATTAGTAACTAGATGACGTACTGAAGAGCACATTTCCTTCACCCTTGGAGGCAGCATAGGAGTTGTGTGTGAATTTCTTGAATTTGGTAACAAAACAGCAAGCCATTTCTTTTTAGCTAATCACTTAAAACCACACAGGAATTCATGTTTATGTGCCAAGAAACTAGCTGTGTTTAAAAATATATGAGCAAACCTGGGATACAGTGATCCAGGGATGTAAGGTAAAAGTGACTTGTCCACACCACTAGTGACACATATCGTAAGTGCATCCCAAGCCATGGGTCAGTGTAAGGAGTAATACATCACAGCACAAACAGATGCTCTGTCAAAAGGGTAATTAATAGTTCATGTCAAACACTATCTGCATGTACTGATTTTCCCTATTTCATGCTATTAAGCCATGTGACCTTTTCTCTTTCAACAATTAGTTTCCAAGGTGAAAACCAACTTAGGAAGAAAATTTTTTCATTGGCTCTGAGGAGGCTTATAGTTTCACAGTACTGTTGATTACGCCTTCATGCTGTACAGGTTTGACTTCTATCTTGATCAATGCCTCTTCATTCCTGTAGTTTGAAATTGCATTCCCCTGTTCGCTCCTGTATTTGGGAGACATGACCAGGCATTTTGGGTGCAGAGACAGGTGAGGTTTGTAAGATGCACATTGTCAATGAGTAACAACTCCAACTTGTCTCATTTGCACTCTATTAGTAACAAGGTCACTTGCTAAAAAGCTGAAGATCAGATCAGAATTATTAATGTGCCTGAGAGTTATGCCTTCAGTTGAACTGAGGCTATGAGCACTTAATTTATGTAATGAAGCAGTGCTCTCTTTCTTTGCAAAACCAGGTGTTTCTAAATTATGTACACTGAATATGAGACATAGGCCTTACAGTTTGATTTTTATATAGTCTCTTTGCTTCTGATTTGCCTTTTTGCTTCTATTTGCAAAGTAAAGGCCATCCTGGAGTTTGCTACTTTCAGCTGTATTAATTGAAAATGATGTTTGAAGCATGTGGGCCTTACTGTAAGAGTTCTTTCTTGGTGAGGTGGATGTGACATACATGGCTTTGGTGAACACCATTTCTACTGGCTATCTGGGGCATGCAATACGGAATGAAATAAAGGATCAAAGCCAGGGATAGAGTCCTGTGTGCTCTGGAAAGCTGATGAACTATCCAGTGCTTCCCTTGGTGTCTTTCACTGACTTAAGCTGTGATTGATACAAGCAGCATCAGCAAAAACTGGACCTTTCTGCCTGCCCTTGCTGTCTTCAGACATGTGCTGTGTGAGAGGCCTGCTCACCTGTTTGTGTTTTATGATATGACTCAGCTATCCTGCCTTCCAGAATCACACTGCAGTGGTGTGAAGGTGGCTGTGGAGGAGCTAATGCTGTGGCTTTGGATATATAATAAAAAAGAGTGCCAGAGGCCTGTTGGCTGGATTGTAAGGATAATGCACAGTTAGTGTCTTTAATATTTGCAGCATCTCATGGAAATAGCTTAGACTGAGGAATTGTATCAATAGCTATCAATGGCTTTGGAGAGCTGCTTTGCTATTCCTTTGTCCTTTCGTTCTTGTCTGTTTTCCACTAATGACTTGTTCTGATGGTCACTCACTAATGACTTGTTCTGATGGTCACTGATCTGTGGTTCTTCTGATTGTCTTTGCCATGTGGGTTCCTGTGTCATTCTCCTTAGCTGCAAAACCAAAATCCAGTATGAGGTGCAGTGCTGCCTTCCTGAGCACAGTGCTGTCCTTGCTGTAGGCATTTGCCTCTCATCTGCAGGAATCCTCCCATTGGGACAGGGGACTCCTTTCTTTGCCCTGTCCCTCTCTGGTGTAGCTGGGCCCTTACACTCAGGCAGTGTTTGCTGTCCAGGCCTTAGGTGGGCTGCAAGGATGAGTTTGGGTTCCTGGATGCATGGCTGTGGGTAGCTGTGTTATCCATCCCTCTGGAGCTGATCAGCTGGAGCACTTTTCCAAACACTGGGACCTGATTTCTCAGATACTTATCATCTCTGGTAAGGAGTATGCTCTGATGCTCTTGGATCACTGTCTGATCTGTTGAGCACTCCTAAGGTTCTAAGTTGCTATGTATTACTGTATATATATTTATTTATGAATACAACTGCTTTTAAATACTGGCATAATAATAATTAAGCTTAGGAATTATATACCTGAATAGGTTTCTTCCATTAGTAAAGCAGTTAGTAGATGGAATAGAACAAATATTCAGCAGATATTGTAGTAGTAGAGTAGAACTGATTTTTCACTGGGGTTTCATTTTGTGTGTCTGAGTCCGTGATTAGAGACACCATTGCAGAATCAGTTTGGCTTTTTTTTTTCTTAGATAGTCCTGTCCAACCAAGTAATGAGGCTGCTGTATAGGGCAGAAACCTCTTTGGTGGATGGTACTGAAGGGAGATGGCCTTGTGGTTCCTTTGGCTGAAGTGTCTTTTGCTATTGCTTTTTCTTTGACTTTGAAGCCAGAATTGTAAGTGTCTGAATAAAAACTGGTAACACCTTTTAATTTTGCACTAGGGCTGAAATGGTGGAGAAGGGCTGCATTACAGGTAGTTGGTTACACAGGACTATCAGTTTTGGTCTTGAAAAGTCCCCCTTCAGTCAGTGGAGATGTCTACCTTGGGTGTGATGGTGCAGCATCAGATGAAATCTGACTGGTGAATGATTTACTGCAATGTGGACAAGAAAAAACTTACCTACCACAGGCTATGTTGATAGAGGACAATATTTCATTGCAGTTTCTTCCCTGAAAAGCTGCAGTGGCATTGATGTTTTATAGTTTACATTTTGCTTCATCAGTTTGGGCAGCTCATGTCATGGAAGGGAAATGTGGGGAGATTGCTTGTTTTTAACACTAATGCCTATGGACACATTTTTTGCAATGAGGAAGAGCAGTGAAGAAACAAGCTATTTGAACAATCACGTTCACAGCCAGATTTTTTTCTTTTCCTGTCTGGGCTCTATTTTGCCAACAATATATTTTCTTTAGTGTTTCAAGAAAAGCAGTAGAAACAGTGGCAACAGTCTGTGTAAAATACACATTGGTGTTCTAAAAATCAGTTTAACATGTATTTTAATCTAAAGTTCAGCAATATTTTTCTTTGCACTCCTTCCCCAGTTCCTTTCTGTTTGGTGCCATCCCAGGAGTGTATGTGAGGCCCAGAATTCTCACCATGGAACATCAGAGAATTCTGCAAGTGATGATTATAAGGAAATTGCATGGCATAATATACCAGATCATAGGTGATTTGCTCAAGTATGGAAAAGTTGAAAGGATCTGATGATAATTTTGAGGAAAAAAGTCTGAACTCTACCATGGTTCTGAGAGACTTTGTATTGTAGTATCTTAAACAGGGTAGTTTCTGGTGTCATGGTTTGAACCTTACTGTGAAGAAATGCAGGCCTTGAAGAGTGATGCTCTGTGTTGCCCCTGAAGACCTCAGTGTCTCCTGATGTTCACATATCACTGAGAAGGGTGCTGATGGACTGGGCTGTAGCTGTTTTTTGAGATGATGAAGCTGAACAAACCTGCTAAAAATACCTTCTTAAGTTGGCTTGTGCGTAACCAGCACTTCTCAGATGACAGTCTGCATTTTCATCAGTTCCAGGATGTTGAACCTGGTTGAATTGCTCTAGCTTTAGTTTCTGGAGTTGGAAATGACAGCTACAGAAGAGCTGTGGTTGATACTCCATCCTTGCAGTGAAGGCCAGCGTTAACGCATCACACCTGGGTCTGGAAAACTAGATTCCTCTACTCTCCTTTGACCAAAGTCACTCCTGATTTAGAAGCATTTAAATTTAATTAGACTTGAACTTTTTGGACCATGTTCATCACAGTATACTCATAAAACAGTCTGTCCTGGCTCTTTATGTTCCTGTGTCTTGTGTTATGCTAAAACATAGCAGTAAGGAGACAGTAAGGAAGGCATCCAGTTGTTTCCTTGAATTCAGTGACATGGATTGTTTTGGTCAAAGAAACATTGTGAAGTTATTTCCTCATTACATTCTCCCAGCTGAGTGAGGGTGACTTGAGGGTTTGGTTAATGTGGGTGCTGAAGATGTATGTTTGGATGAGAAGCTCTGAGGAAGCGGCTGTGCTTTCTCCCTCCCAGACTCTGGCTCAGCAGGGTGCTGGCAAAGTATTTGGTGGTGTTTTCAAGACTTGCTGTCCAAGGATGAGCAGTTGTATACCCAGGTAAATGCAGCCCAGGCTGACTGACACAGGAGGGCTTCTCACTCACGTGGCAAATGAGAAGGTCAACTTGTGTGCTGCAGCTTGCTGTGCTTAGCTCAGCTGAGGTATCAAATGGCCAGACTTCCTCCTGCTTTGTGTAAAGACAAGAGTGAGAGAGCAGCCAGGCCTTCTTGACCTGGGAGTTGTTTATGCAGGTGTCAGCCTACCTGATTTCTCTGCTTGGGAAGCAAGACAAGGAGAAGTTTGTGCTGCAGAAGAAGTTTGAACTGTCTGAGTGGATCCAAGGTGCTTGGGAGGACTCTGGTATCTTTATGGACAATGTTTATCATGCCAGCAGATGTCCTTAGAGGTCCCAATACCTTGCAGTGCTGAGTTATGAATACATTGACAATGAGGGAGAGAAGGTATGTATTCTCCGGGATTTTTTTTTCCTTTAATGGCTTGAATTCCTTCAGGATGCACCTCTCTTATCAGACCATGTTACACTTCAGAATAAAGGAGCCTTTCCTCAGTGTTACCTGAGGTTGTCTGACCGAGGGGATGCTACAGTTACACCTTCACTCTTTCAGCTTCTCTAAGGTTGGCTGTAGGATAAATCTGGTTTGCTCTGCAGTTTCATAACTATGAAATCAGCACTGATACTGAGCTGGTGGAATTTTTTGAAGAGGACAAATAGCAGTAGTCTTTCCATTTCTCTTTAATCAGATAATCTCTTCTGAGAGAGGCTGTGAGCTGGTAAACTGATATGTGGTGGCTGAGACAGATCAAAAATGATACAGCTTCTAATTACTGATTAGTTTCTGAAAAAGCAGTTCTTGGTGTGTAAAATAAATTGTCTCTGTGTGATGGTATTGGGATGCTGTTGATCATGCAATAACCATCATCACAAGCCTGAGTTTTCATTTTAAATGGCATCATTGTTAAATATTTGGGAATTCATATTCCTCCTGGGTTGATCAACTGTTTGAAATGCAGTATGTCACAGTGCTGTCACCATTAAAGAATGGCATGCTCAGGTGAAAAGAAGGGTTTGTCTGTTTGGTAGATCGGAGAGATACACTTAGTGAAAATGAACATCCTCCCAAGGTTAAATTAGCTGTTTAAAGGTCCTCCAATTACAATCTTGGATAGAAGGGTGTTTTTTGGTTTGTTGGGTTTTTTTTTGTTTTGTTTTGTTTTGTTTTTTTTTTTTAACACGGATAAGAGTTATCAGAGAACAAATGACATAATTGGAGGGGGAGACAGACTTGATATGTGCTTTCTTCTGAAAGAGTGAGAGGGAGAAGACAATGCCAGGGAACTGCCTTCAGGTCATAGTCCTTTCTGGTTGCTTTTATCTCAAGTAGTCTTTTCGGATTGGGAAAGAAAGAAAAAAGAGTAAGTATTTTTGTAAAAATGTCCTGTGACTTCTCCCAGATGTGCTGTGTGGGGCTTGATGCTATCTGGCCTTTTTTGTAAAAAAGTGACTCTCATATTGGGATATATAAATAATCTACTTTTGCTTGCATATAGCACAGGAGAATGTATTAGCTGGTGAGCTGAACTGACATATTCTTTTGTGCACAAGTTATAACAACTTAAATGAAAATTACACTCATAGCAAGAGAATGCGCTCTATTTAAATTAGATAAAGAGATTATGACAGAAAAAGATAATTGAATAAAGAGGGTTTTAAACTAGCCACTGAAATAAATGCATGACTTCAAACTTTGTCCTGCCAGAATTTATTAGTAAAACACAATGAGGCTTTTGGAATACAATGAAGACCTCTTCCTTTGAAGGTTACAATGTAATTTGTGTAATTGTGTTTGTATAATTTGACTTCGAGATCTGTCCTTGTAATTTGGTAAACTGCAGATCTTGCTGCAATCTGCTGCATTTTTCTTGTGCCCCACATTGACGCATCTAATTGCCTCTTAAGTATATACATTCTGTCTAAAGCTATTGCACTGCCCTCTGGACCTTGAAGAATTCATCTTCTGGTCTGTACTGATAATCTGTGTGTGGATCTTATCTGTGCAGCATCTGGCCACCTTTGCTTGCTCCCTTACTAAGCATGCACAGCTAATTGCCATTCTGAATAACCTCAGTTTACGACCACACAGCTGAGGAGAATTTACTGTATGATGCCTTAATTTCTCCCAGCTGCAGAATGCCCTCTCTTGGAGGGAACACGGAGTCACAGACATCCTTTTGGAGCTGGCTGATCTTTACTGAGAAATCCCCCTTCACTGCATGTGTGTGGCACAGTTTCAGCTGATCTTGTGCTCAGTGTGTTTCCTGCTAGGGTGGGGTGTAGGAGTAGCTTTGGGCAAGGTAGTGATAGCTGTTGGTAGAATGTGTGTGTAATTCTGAATATATTATTCTAATGAAAAATGGGTTTTAAACTCTTGGGTTTTCTCAATACAAAGTGGATGCTGAAACTTTGAAAAAGTTACCATTTTTGTGCTACTTTGTTGCTGAATTCCTTTGAAATCAAGGCACTGTAGGCCAACAATTCACATTCTAAGGCGTTAACGCTTTGTGTTGGGTTTGTTGACTTGGTGAATCTGAGTTTGCTCTTGGCTGATGAAACTGGGAGAAATTTTAAATCTGAAATAAAAGTTCAAAACACTGCTGAGGGAGATAAAACCAAATTGGATAAGAGAAGCCTGTGGGAGAGTTGAGGGCAGAGAGTCATGTCGAGGAGTCGAGTCACTGAACTCTGGGTGCAGGCACAGCTAATTTAAAGATGGGGTTTTGTTGTGTTACAGCAATTTCTCCAAAGGCCTTACACAGCAGGGCCTGAAGAAATGGCTGTTGTCAAAACCACTGAAAACTTAAGATGTCTTTGAATCTTAAAATTACAGGAGTTTTTTTCTAGTTATTTAGGAAAGACACCTCTTCACATATGTATTGATTCTTAAATGAATGGTATGGGACTTGAAAAGAAATTGTGTAATTTACAACTTATTTCTGTATCCTTGGATTGAAATATGTATAGAGTTCAGAACAGAAGATGTTGAGTGAAGTTATACAAGCTTAGTGAAAATAAACCTATACATGACTTTGCATAAATGGGGGGAAAAAATCAAAGGATTAACAAATTTGCATAGATAATATTTGAATTGTTAATTCATATTGCAATCTATTGCAAGGATGTTATTTTTAATTAAGAATAAAATGTGGTAGATATTTTAAGGGGGAAATTAATATAATTGCAGATGGAAATTGAGGTAATGAGAATGGGTTTAATTAATTGTTAACATTTTTCTATTTTGGTTTTTTTTATGGCTTGTGGTCTGTGGACATGATATTTGTTTTGTAGATGTGTGTATTTAAACATACAGTGTGTTAAGGCATGAAAGGCATGAAATGTTGGCAGCAAACACAGTTTTAGTCTTAAGTTGTATGTGTTGCTTGAAAGGCTCTGGATGGATGGATGCTGGGTAATCTTGCTAGACTGATTTTGGTGTTTCTAGGATTGTTGTGAAACTGGAGTATAAAAACTATTTCCAAAATGTCCTCTTTAAGCCATAATTATCTTTTACTGTGGATTTCACAGATGATACAGATAATTCACTGGAGAAATTGAGGTTGTGCTTGTCCCCAGTAACATTTGCCTTGAGAGTTCCCCGTTGGTGAACGTGACCTGAATTGAGCTCCCCAAGATTCTGTTGCTCTGTTGTGCTCAGTTTGTGGTTACCTGACATGGCCCTTCAGGAAGCTGTGGGCAGCTCTTGGTACAGCTGAGCAGATCCCTGCCTGCCAGGGAGGGAAGGAGAACCTGAGCAAGCAGCTTCTAACATCAAAAACTCTACATGTGTTGGGGAGGGTTCCTACAGCTCCACAGAGCAGGGTGTACAGCCAGGGAAAGAAAGAAGTTGGTGCTACTGGAGGCAAAGAAACTCCAGGTGTGTGCAGAGGCAGCCCTGTTTTGCTGTGTCCCAATGGTATTTGAGACACAGCCTGTTCTGAGCAGCACTGCATGCTCCTGTTGGGAGAAGGTCCCTTGGCTCTATGTGCAGCACCAGAGTACGGCACTTTATCATTTCTTCTTGTCAAGGTCTCTGAAGATTTCCAGAATTCTGTTTAGGGAAATGCAGCATGAAAATCTACAGAACAACCATTTCCAATTCAGATAGCTCTGACACTGAGGTAAAGAAAAACACTTGAGTGGATTCCTTAGAAGTACTTTTGCCGTTTGAAAACTTGGTAGACTTATTTTTCAAGCTTAGAGCCCTGCATTCAGAAAGAATTTTGAAGTGAACAAAATTACTGTTGCCACTTATGTTAAGAAGCACGTATGAAGTCTCTGTCATCTTCAGTTGCAAAGGGACTTGGAGAAAACTACAATTAGCACTAATTGGTGTTGTCTCTGAATCTTCTGTCTGTTGGTGTGAGAATGGACCCTTTAAATGATTGGCAGGAACTACCTGCCTGCTCTAATTCCCTCAAGAGCTGTTCTGTTGCATTGCAGCACATCACAAATGAAATGAGTGTTTACCAGAAACAGCCAGCTAATGCGTGCCTGAATAATCCATGCAGCACAGATGCTGAAATTCAGTGCAAGTTACTTAGTTTGCTGGATACTGTAATAATGATGGAGTACATTTTTTTTCCCTGAAAAGTCTAGAGTTTTGGCTTGTGCAGATTACCACATCACATTTTGTGATGCTCCACAAAATGGGTGGAACAGGTTCGGCACACCCAAGCAGTTGTTAAATCTTGTCAATATCTGGGGGTGGGTTTTTTTTTCATTTTGGATTTTTTGCCTTGTCACTTGGAAAGCAACATTGCATGTGAAATCTGTCTTGTTATCTATGTTGGTCAGGGGAAAATTTTTGCCAAATTAGATAAAAAACTCTATTTGTAGAAAGACACATCCCTGCTTGGTTTTGGGTAAATATAATAGAAGCCTAAAGAGTAAACTAATATTCAGTAAAATGATAAGAGAATTTGCTTGAATGGCAATGTAGTAGTTTTTTTTTTTTTCCCCCCCTCTGAAGTGTGCAACCAGAGATATGAGGTGTGGTAATGCCACTAGGGTAATATACAGCTGATAGCAGTGCAGTCATTTCCCTTTCTTCCCCTTACCTTGTGTTTCTTTTTTTGTTCCCTGAAGCACATGTGTTGGGAATTGAAAATGCAGTTTGCCTATTGTACACTGGCAGTAATCTTTGTTTTTTTAAAGTAAAAAATGAGTCCACAAACATGAGCAGCCACTGATGTATGGTGCTATTGATGGAAATTGAATTTGCAAAGGGAAAATGGGATTTGGTTGTAGTCTGAAATGATAACGATGTAGCCCAAATGGATTTGTAATGGTCATTCATTCATTTTTTCCTGCAATTTTGTGGATTGACAAAACATATTTATGCCAGTGACTATGAAAGTAGTCCAGGTTCACTCTGTGTGGGAGTTACTTGCTAATGGCAAATAAAAGTATGCAAAATCTGACCTTGAGTCTGTTCCCACAGACTTCAATAGGGAAAGGATGGGATGCTGTGATTTATTTTCTTAAGAAGGTTTCGAAAAAGTGTTTGGGGTAGTGCTTCTTTGAGAGTTAAGAAATAACAAAAGCAGTATGTACCTTGACATAATTCTTAAAAATGTATGGATTTGTAGTATCAACCTAGTGAGTGCTTTATGTGGCACAACAGACACATGAGAGACTTTGCACCTTGTCTGGATAAGCACAGATCTGGCCCTGAAGAATTTCCAGTCCAACTGTGAATAAACTACTGTGCATTACATTGAGCTGTTGGGTTAGCTGCTGTGTTCCTGTAAGCTGTACCTGTGTGACAATGCCCAGCAGCCTATAGTCTGAATTTGGAGCTGCCAGTGGACTCCAGAATTTTTTTTTTTAATATCCTGGGTGCTGTTTTATGTGCCTTATGATAATATCTGTATTGTTCTGATTTCAGTGGAGCTCTGTGTTCTCTCCTGTGAAAGCAAAAAAATGACATGCTAGTGTTCCTATGGTCAGAATAAACTGACAGGAGTGTTGGTGACAGGGAAATAATAATTCAATGGTGTGAATGGATTTTTGGCTTTGTTTTCATCTTGTTTCTATTTTTTCCTTCTTATTTTGGATCAGTGAACGTCACACTTTTAAACTGCCTTCCATTTTAACCAGCGTATAGTTCATGTTAAATGTTGTATAATTTAAAAGTATGAATAGAAGTAATTATGGAGTATGGGAAAAAGTGCTTCTGGCTTTATAAATATATCCCTTTTTATAATTTTTTTTCCATTTAAAATCATTGCAGCCATTGGTTGAGATGCTAAGGCCCAATGCCCGTGTAATGGAATCTCATGATCTGTGTGAGTCCTTTCCAATGCAGAACAGTCTGTGAATCTGCTCTTAAGCTGCAGAAGACAAAAAAGGGAGCATGTGTGGAAAACAGGACGCTGATTTACCTGTAGTTAATGTTGCCCCTGTTTTCATCATGCCACTGATTAAAGCCTGAGCTTTCTGAACAAGGGCTTGGCTTTGATGGTCTGGAGCCCTTGTGGGGCTGTGCTGGGGGAAAGGAGGCAGCGGGGCTGGCTGGAGCCGCAGGAAGCCACCCATTGTGAGCAGGATCCCTCAAGTATTTCCTGCAGTTTAACTTCAGCTGTTTTGGCTACAGGCCTTACTGCCTTTGTACTTTTTAGGGATTTTTTTTTTTGTGACCACTCCATGAATGGCTCCGATGCAGAAAAGGCAGTGAGCATGATAAATCTGTTTATTTTAATTGGCTTTGCTGTCCTGAGAAGCTCAGGGCAGAAAGAGCCAGCAAGCTCAGAGGGCTGTGGGTGGGGTTTGGTTTGTTTAAATATCAGTATTTGGAAGCTGCTGGTTTGTTTTAGAACCAAGAGAGCTGGGTCGGTTGAACATCCCATTTGGGTGAATGGTTTGGGGCAGAGACTTCTCCCCTGTCAGCATCTGCAGACCTCACTAGAGCCTGGAGTACTGCAGCACTATAAATAGCATTAGGGAACAGCCCTTCTCCCTGTCTCCTTCCTTTTTGAATGATGGCAGGGTTTTTTTGTTGTTGTTTTTCATAATTTAGGATTGGCTTCTTAACAGGCTGATTTCTTCCCTTGATACAGTAATTCATGTTTCTGAAGCAGAGGTCTGACACTACCTGAACTGTAATGTCACAGAATGGCTGAGTTTGAAAGATTTGCACCAATTTGCACCTTTAGCAAAATTAATCTCAGAGGGAGGTGACCCCCTAAAAAGTCATTTTGCAGTTTCACCCCAGTGCAGTGAGTGCTGTGAAAAGCCAGGTGCCAGCAGCTATGAAGTGAAGTTGACACAGGGTTTGTGGGGGCCCTTCAGGAGCAGCAGAGTTGCAGGCATTGATGGATGCCGGGAGAACTCGCAGGTAATACCAGCCTGCAGGCAGCCTATGTGACATTTTGACTTTGTGCTCAAGGCACAGACAAATAAGTGTGGATAGAACCATTGTGTTGTTGACTTTGGAGCAGGAGCTCTTAGGAGAGACTCCTACTTCATACTGTTTAGTTTCATACTCTGTACCCAGCTGCATGTGTGAAGTTGCAGCCATCAGTGCCTTTGGTTTAATGCTGTGTTCTTTTTACAGTGACTCAGCCCATTTTTGCTTCTTGGCCTTAACTCAGGAACGTGCTTAAACATGAACTTAACTCTTGACTTCTTTAAATGTGTTACTGAATTGGAGCCAAAATGGTGAAAGTGAGAAGTTTCTCACTAAACAAGTAAATTACTGGTTTGTTGGGTTTTTTTTTTCAAAAACTATAAGTAAATTCTTTCTGAAGCCAAGTAGGTGATTTATTGATTGGTGTTTCCCTTTTGATTTCCAAAATGTTTCTGTTGCTCTTACAATTTGCTGCATGTACAGCTCAAATGTCCTTTCACATACTGCAAAGGCAAAGAAATTGATGCATCAGTGCATCCAAATTTCCTTGGATCCAAGTCCTATGAAGTCTCTGGTTTGTTCTGAGTGAGGTTGGTTTCTCTCCTGTCTCCTGCAATTCTGTAGAGGTTCACAGTCCTGCAGTTCTATCACGAAGTGTTTTGGTGACACTGTATTAATAAGATGGAATTGTCCAATGTAGCTGTCTTGGGGTGATTTTATGATAATACTCTCTTCCCTAATTGTCAGCTTTATGCCCCAGAATGGCTGCTGTAGCAGGGCTTGAGCCTTGGCACCGGTGTTGGCCTCTGTTCAAACTCTCTTGCAGGGTGTGCTGGGCGAGGTGTGGGCCAGGACGTTGCATTGTTCCTTTTCTTGGATTAGTTTTTTATTGCTTAGGCAAGAAGCTGCTTTTTTTCTCTCCCTGCCTTTTTTCCCCTGGACTCCAGCAGAGATCCTTTGGTTGTTTTTTTTGTTTTTGTCTAATTTTTTTCTTTTTTGTTTGTTTGGTTTTTGGTGGTTGGTTGGTTTTTGGTTTTGTTTGGGGTTTTTGGTGTTGTTGTTATGGGGTTTTTTTTGGTTTTTTCGCTGGTTTGGTTGGGGTTGTTGTTGTTTGGGTGAGGGGTGTGTTTGTTTTGTTTTTTCCCTTGAACTGTTTTTGCCTGGTTTATTTTCCTTCCACTCTCAGGAGCCTGTTGGGGCTCTACTGGATGGTGCAGGCCACGGGAAAGACCAAACCAGCAAAAGGAAGGACACCAAAACCCGGCAGCTTCACCTGCTGTGAGGGGGAGATCAACGCCAGGAAGGTTCCCATCTGTCCTGCCCGAGCTGCTGCGGGAGCTCCTGTTCTCCCCTTCCCTGAGACAAAGGGGGCAGCTGCCCTCTCTGCCTCCTGGCCACGCAGCCTAGTGGGGGGTGGAGGTTAAGGTTTGGAAATTTCGATATCTAGGGTTTATTGAATCCTTTTGTGTGCCTTCCAGGCACCATTTTTTTTTTTTCCTTTTTTTAAATATACAGTGGTTTTTTTCACTTTCACCCACTGGTATTCATTTCTCTCATTGGCAAGCAGGATTATCGAAGCCCTTCTCCTCAGAGGAAATGCTCATCCCAGGGCATTTTCTCCTAAAATTTCTCTCTAAACCAAGACAGTAGCCTAGTAATGTTTTGGTTTAGCCTAGTAATGTTTTGGTTGATCAATGGAGGTGTTTTTTATAGTGTATCTATGTGTAGGTATTTGATTTGTATACTTCTATCCAGTAGGGTTTCACTTGTTTTACTGGAAGGAGTAACTACTTTTTGTCTTTTCCATACTTAGCACCCACATAAAACATTATGTTCATGAAACATATATAGTAACAATCCATTAAGAGGAAGATGAAGGTTTTCCTCTAAAGACAATCTCCAAAATGTTTAGCTGAAATGAACCCTGTTCTCCAGTTGTTTTTTGTGCATTATTGCTGCCTTGTACTGCAGGTTTAAAAGATCCCTGTAATGCAATGCAATGATGCCTTCGTGTGCAAAGCTGCTTGGAAGCAATCTGAGTCAACAGGAAAGCAGTATCTTAGAACTTCTGACTTATATTAGTTTTGTGATCTCAGGTATGAAGGAGATAAAAAGGGCAAGGGTTTACTGTAGATTCTCTTGAAGGCATGTAGAGTTTTTGAAGTAGTAAATGGCAGATTGAAATTGATCTCAGTGAGATTTCCTGCATTAAGCGGTATTACGGAAGTAAATGACTTCAGTTTTTTGGCTGCTTCATTAAATGGTTCATGTTGTATCATGGTGTCAACAGCTTTACCAGAAAATTTCAGCTATTTCTGGGCCTTTCCAGAGTGCCTCTAGAACAGTCAGCTATACACTGTAATGAATGATTGAATGACTTTGCATATACACACACACACACATCTTGCTAATAGAAGAGATAATGTCCTTGAAGACAAGATTAAGAATTCAGAGGAGCATTCATTAACAGCAGAAATATTTTTTTTCTAAGTGAAGGGGAGATTATTAAAATGTTAAAGTAATTATTGATACTGCTAGGAAGTGGTAGAAGAAAAACTGTCTGATTCAGCTGGTACAGATGAACAGCTTTAAAACAACAATATGCTGTGAATCACTTCCTTAAAGTGACAGGATAGCTTGGTATGTTGCTACCGGTGCTGATCCCATTGGCTTGGGTAGTTTTCAAGAGAACAGAGGGACAAATGTATTTATATATGACTTTGTGGCTGCTAGGTGGACATGGTGATAGGCTGACATAAGCAGCTCTTGGAATACAGAGCCAGCACACAGAGACCTGATCAAATTTATCATCAGCCAAAAAAGACACATTTCTGCTGAATTCAGTGGAGTTGTGCCTGGTTTCACTACTTCAGTTGCTGGCAGGTGGTTTGCTTTGGGTGTGCTGTACTGAGTGGGGACATTCTTACTGTTCTCTGATGCTGAAACACCACTGAATTGCATTGTGGGTTTCTGTGAACCCATATATCCTGAAATAGTTACATGATGAAGGGACGTTTGTAAGAGATAAACATGGGGGATTTTTAGATACAGGTTTTTTTCAGTTTGTTTTGTTTTTATTTTCTTATGTATGTATGGTCCATAGAAGATAATCTAATAGTCATGCCCATACTATTTTTACCCCAAAATCTCTTTCCTGCACTTCTGTCCATCACAGGAAGGCTCAAAGGTTTAATCTACTTGTCCTAGCAATTGCTCAGAGAGCTCTAATAGAAGTTTTTTAAAAAAGTATAATGTACTAAGTACGTTATGTGTTTTCCAGAGGAAAGAATTTCAATTTTGTGAGTTCCCAAGTGCTTAAAATGTCCAAAATCTGATGGGAGAAGTACTTGGTTTTCTGGGGAAGGATAGAACTTAGTGTATTATCTTCCATGGATGAATAAAGCTATTCTATTTTTGTTCTGCCTCACTGGTGTTAAATTCATGAAATGCAAATCTGAAGTGTACGTACTGTGCATATTTGCCTTAACTCTGAAAAAGAATAGCAGTTTATTACTAAGCACAGAACAATTTTTCAAGGTGTCGGTTTATATTCCTTTTGCTTACTAATGAACTATGGAAATTGGTTACTAATGAGCTATAGAAATGGAGATTCTGCCTTCTCCCAAGAATGAAAGTGTTTTCCACACAGTAGGCAAAATGACTTGTTACCGGTCGTGGAGAATACAAGCTGTTTAATATATTGCTTTTATGTTCTAGAGGGTCAAAACTTCACCAGCTCCCAACTTTGCTGTCACTACTTGGAGTTTTCTTCTAGTAACTCTTGAAAGTTTCTTCATCATCAATACATAAATCCTCAGCACTTTAGTAAGCAAATTCTTGCAAATAGAAATAATAAGCCAAGAGATACCGAATCAAAATGGAGCCTGGTCAATTTAGGTTTGCTTGGAAACGCTGCATTTCTAAACACTGACTGCTGTACATCAATCCTTGTGTGCTCTGTGGCATTTGAGAACACAGGTACACCGTTGCCTGGGTTCTTTGTTTTAGTGCTTAAGCACAAAAACCAGGGAGACAAAATCTATTAAGTGTGTACGAGGAGGTAGAAAGCAGATTTTTCCAGCCACTTCCAGTCTGCTGAAGATGAAACTCTAAACTTTGAAAAGAGATTAGACAGGAGCACCTCCACTTGTGTATATGAATTTCAAGTTTTGTGAGTTTGAAGGCAGTAAGTTTAGGTACAAATAAAATGTTAACCCACCTTAGAGATGTTGAGTGTGTGTTTGTGTACACACATGCATATAATAATATACAAAGGCTTTGGAAGTATTGTTATTTCTATACTCAAAGAGCGATGAAGTATTTAGTGATTGGGAAGAAGCTAAATGCAAACAGAAATAGATGGAAACAATTTGAAATGCCTTGTTGTTACACCATTCAAAACCAAGCATTCTTTCCAGAGGAACATGAGTGAATGTTTTTTCAAAAGAAAATTCGTGGTTTGAGGGACTAGAAAGCATAAATAAAAAAGGGAAACTTACAGGAAAAAAATAAAAACAAGGCAGCTGCAGTAAAACTACTTGTAAGGGAAGGTAATTGTCATTTAAGAAATACTGGACAACTGCTGTATGCTTAATGAGAAGAAGTATGTTGAATTCATTGAGACAAACCAAATATGAAATGTTATGAGTGAGACTGGTAAATTTGCCAATATTCATTCATCTATATGATTCTAAATGAATGTCTGTTTTGTAGTAAGAGGGAAACCAGCTGCTGTGTTTCCATATTGCAGGAATAATGACATAATTTTTCTCTAGTAAGTAAAGACAATGTTAAACAATTGCTATTGGGGATAAATATTTTCAGGTAGCAGTTTACACCCATAAAATACTAAAGACTCCCAGTACATTTTAAGTCACTGAGAAATGGGAGGTGATTAGAGAACAACCCTTGCTTTTAGGTGGCTGAAATATAGATGGTAGTGATAGCCTGAGTTCCATTCCAGGCAAAATAAGGAAAAGTGGATGTAGTAAGCAATAAATAACGTAAATCAGAGGCAGCAGTTTAGTTCTTGCAGACCATTGCTGTTCTATGGGACCCAGTCAAGCTCTCTGCTGTGGAGCTGCAGGTTTGATTGAAACACAGTGATATGATACACTCTGATTTCTATAAGACATTTGATTTATTTCTGTGTGACAACTTGGAAAAGAAGGTGGGGTAGGAGGGGAGCTGTAGCTAAAATGGGGCAAATTCAGTTTGAAATAAAGCAAGAACACTTAGTCCATGTATCTCCTCTGGGTTGTAACATTTGGATGCTGGCCCAGCAGCCCTCTTGTGATGTTCCTAGGGTTGCAGGATCAGATTCTTTCCCTAGAAATTGGAATTAACAGGTGTCTTTTCTCCTGTCCATGAGTAGAAAGAGTCAGTGTAAGAGGAAGCCAGGGCCAGTGTGAACACCGTGGGTTTGTTTGTTTTGCCAGTGTAATACTGTCAAAGCGTTATTGAATGAGCTGACTTCAAGCTGTTGATATAGTTCAGACCTTGGCAGCTCTCTAATCTCCGTGAAGCTTTGGTGTTTGATGCATTCGTTTGCCCTGCAAATAGTCAACTGTGTAAGTTATCTCAAAGTGAGAATATATTTCGAGCAGGCATTTATAATGGACAAGGTTCACAGGAGTGCAGAGACCTTGTAAAGCACACGAGCTTGTTTTTGAATATGCAGTGAAATATCAAGTCCTGCTTGCTGAAAACTGTCAAACTGTGTGGTTACAAGAATCCTTTGGACACTTAGCATTAATTATTTAATGGTTTGTGAAATTACTGTCTGCTTCTTATTGGCAGGTCACTGTTTTGTTTGATATTACATGGTGGTACTCTACCTGCTTTATGTAAAACAACATTTTTTGTTATTGTTGGAGGAGAGAGATTAGATACAGGAATTGGGGGGAGGGGGGTGGGGTGTTCTGTTTTTTTTTTCAATTAACTGGTTGAATTTTTTTGCAATTTTCATCATTTGTCATCTGTATCCGACAAGCATTCCTTACAGGCAGGGTAATGAGTTCAAGGAAACAAATGCATGTAGTTTGTTCCTCTTTGATAAAATACTTACTTTCAACTGCATGATAGCTGAGGTACAATGTGACTTTTACAGTTGAGGCTCTGTAAATAAGCCACGTAATGAAACCATTTTAAATGTTCCTCCTAGGGCATTATGTCTTCTTTTGGGTACAAATTTGACAAATCTGTGCTAAGTGTTGAAGAGCATTTCTGAGAATCTGGGTAAAAATGTATTTGCTGCTTTTTGAGACAATTATAAAGAGTGTATACTTTAAGAAATGGCAACCTTTTTTTTTTTTTTGAATGTGTCTGTTCCTGTCTGGTGTGGGGCACAGTTGTTCAAATTGCTGTGGTAAAAGAGTTGGGGGGGATTATCTACTGGAAAGGTCTGGGAGGATGTCTACTTCCAAAAGTCTAAATGTAGCATGCAGTTAAATTTCTATGGTAGTTTCTTACTCTACTGTAATAGGTCATAAAAGCTGCTGATTAATAGTACAAGCAGGTGATTAGCAGTTTGAGCTCTTTAATTTGGTTGATGCAGTGTGTTGAGAATAGAAGGGTGCAGGACAAGGATAATGGTGCAATGAATGAGGGATGGGGAAAGCAAGATTTGGGGTATTTTTGTGAACCGAAAGTAACACCGAAGGCATGTAAATTGTCGGATTGGAACTTGTTGCATTTTTTATAACCAAAACAAAATCACTTGGTTACTGAGGATCTTTAGATTTGTCAAGATCCCTGTGCCATTAAAAGAAATACTGTTTGAAGAAAGCAATTCATTGCACCAGATTGTAAAAAGGAATAATTTTTCCATTGATGACATTTTCATCAAACACCAAGGATTTAAGTTCCTGCTTCATGCCTCCTGATAGTGCCTTTAGAAATTTCTTCTTTTCAAGCAGTATGTATATATGTCAAAATTCAACTGAAAAGGTCATATAAATTAATTGAAAAGAAGCAGTAACTTGAGCTCTGTCAAGAATGAGCTTTCTAAATTGCAGCACAGCTTGCAATAGCATTGGATTGCCCTGCTAGAATATTTTTGTACAGGTGTAAAACTCTTAGGTAGTTTAGGTTGTGATGATATATTTTCTCAGTGCTCCTGTTTCAATTGTTCACTAATTTTGGCATGACTCTTTTAAATATATGTAGAATTAATCTAAAAACTACAGTGTCATGCAGATACAGCAGGCTAAAAAGTCCCTTTTGTCCATATTGCTTTAATGTTGCCTCTTGAACATTTCAGTCTTCAGCCTAAAAATAGCTTTCAAATATAGCTTTTTGAATGGAATACATAAATAAATGCACTCTTCCTTTCCCAGAGAGGCAGGAAGGGTGTGTGTGAGTTTAACTATTTCATAATTCTTTTTCAGATGAATTACTGACACAAAACAGTACTTCCCCCCTGCCCTATACCGGAGTTGAAAGAAACACTTCTTGGCGGAACGCATGGTTGTATCCTGAAGTGATTAAAGATTAAGTTTGAAACTCCTGTTTTTTTTCCCCTAAGGAAGCAGAAGTTCCAATTAATACTGAAAGTGTGAAATGGCAAGTACAGAAATGCAGAAAGCCCTCAGGAAAGTTCTTTTATTTATATATATATATAATTAACCTGTTTCAGAATTTCAGTCCTATCCTTACCTCTGCGACTGTTCCTTTAGCAACCTGGGAGTCAAATGTGCCAACTTTCCTGCTGGGTGACTTTTCCTTCATTGCATTTTCAGTACTTAAATCCCTGGAAGGTAAATGGTTTTCAGTGCATGTGAATTTCTGCTGCTTAAAAATAAACTAAGCAAACAATAAAACATTTATTTCAGTTTTGCAACCCTGATTTATCTGGTAACTTCCTCCTTTTTTCCTTTCTCTCTTCTTTCTGAATTTTCCAGGTTTGTTATTACAGACAATTTAAATTCTTTCCCCTCCTAATAATCTCTTGCTTGCACATACAAGATAACAGCCACGTGTATGGTTTTGCTGGATTACTAAATTGACAAAGCCCCAGAATAAACAGCAGTGTGTTGCAAGAAGAATTAGCTGATGTCTAACCTTCTTTTTAATTTGTTCAGGTCCTTGTGCTCTGCCTGGCTCTAGTGGAAGCAGCCCAATTGCTTCAGATCCTTTGGTGGCATGCAAACCGATTACACCAACCCAGCAAAGATGAATGCTGGGTATAACCGAGAAAGCTTAGAGCTAGAACATTTGCAGGATTCTCTCGGCAGCTGTCCAGGAGGAACCTGTTCAGTAATCTGAAAATGTGTAATCCTTTTAATGCGTCAACTTTGCTAGAACACATTAGTGTCAAATGTTAAGTGTAATATCTTAGTCTGTGAAGCATATTGCTGAAACAAAATTAAACCGAAAGTATAATGTGATGATGGTGGGAGGAAAAAACCCTGTGAAATCATTTGGAGATGAATCTGGATTAACTTCGTTAGCTGTTCTCCATCAGCCTTCAAATGCAAGTGGCATTACCTTCCCATGAGAGTGTTTGACCTTTAACCTGATGGTGGCTGCAGGAGACCTTGTCTGGTGGGAACTAACTTTGTATTGCCTTCTAAGCTACTGTATTGGGTTTTCTTGTTCATCTGTTAATTAATATTTGCAGTGTATTCTGATACATTACCAATAGAAATTTGACTGCTTTATGGAGGTGCTTCATCATTAAAGGCTTCAGTTAAAAGAATGTCCTCTTCCAGTGAGGTGCAAGGAAGCTCAAAGGGCTCAAGCTGTTACAACTCTTTTGAACTGTGTGCTTTCAGCTTTGTGTGATTTTTGGAAGTGAAAATAAATGTTCTTCTCAGTCTGCAGACCCTTCCTTCCTCTGTAATTTTAAACCCATTTCCTCCCCTTTCCTCCATGAACAATTCAAAGTACAGAACTTTTTATTTTGGCTTTTTTTTTTCCCCCTTTGCTACAGGGCGGGTATGGGAAAGCCTGTGATAAGCGTCAGCACAGGAGGTGCAGCCAAGGGCCAGAGCCACGTGCGTCACCATTGTCCTGCACTGCTGTTGGATTCGGTTCTTTCTGCCCCTTCTCTGATTTACTTGATAGTAGCCAACCAGTATCTGGGCTTGACAAGTTATTGACAAGTTTTATGTAGGTTGAGGATAACTGTCCGCACCATGGCATCCTCCCAGCTGGTTGTGTCTCCCCAGTGAAGTAGCCAGGAAGTGACCTGAGGGGGTGTTAGATGTTAAAATCAGAAGGAATTAATATAAATCAAAGCTTACTTGGATTTAAGTAGCACATTGGATTGAGCCTCTTTAATGCCACATCCCTCAGCTCTGGGCAGACACTGTAAATCTCCAACTTTTAATTCAGCTGCTTTATGCAGCTCCTGAAACATCCCAACCTTTTCTCTTAAATTTATCAGTGCTTTGACATTAAATATTTCAAGTGGGTTTTGTTGAACAGAGTGTAGCTTTTTTTGTGTGTTCTTAAAGGTTATTTCTTGTTGGAATGAAATCGAAGGTTGGGAGTTCTTGGCAGATGTTATGATTAAATCTGACTGGTTGTAGGCTTCTGCCTCCCCCAGCTTCCAAATGTAACATTTGGGATGATGAACAGTGGAATTTATAAGTGATTTTGGTCGCTCTAATTGTTCAGGTTTTGTGTGTGTGCACGAATCAACTTGTTTCCTGTGAGCAAAAGCTGCAAAAGTGATGGTTTTCTCTGACTTGTAACTGTATTTAACATGTCCATAAGTCCCCTTCATGTGAGAGCATCCTGGTAATTGTGAATGAATAGTTTAATGCATTACTTGAGTAGGCTTAGCTGGAGAGAAATCACATAAAGGACTTGATGTGTGTTAAGTCTCGTCTTTTCTGTGTATCTGGTGGATGAATTTTATGCACTCACACATTTCAGGTAGATTTTGTTCTTTTTAAGTGCAGGAACTAGATATTACTAGATCTCGCCTTTGAAACAGTTTTTCTTATTTCTATTTATTCACACAGTGAAATGGCCTGCTATCAGGCTAATGTTGACCTAGTTGTCTGATACGTGCCTGTTTTGCCTCTGGCTCTTCAGTCTTCAATCTCTACAAACATTGTTAAATCGAGCTCTATTGAAAGCCTAAGTAGTCTACCCACTGCTAATACATTTGATCATCTTTCATGTATGTTGGGGAAGATGAAATAGGAAAGCCTTATAAATATAATTACTTGGCAAAAGATGCTAAGAACATAGAAACTATGAGCAAGATTGAAATGAAGACAAGCTTTGAGATATTAAGCCCCAGTTACTGAACAACTAGAAGACAATGGCACGGCCAACTGCAGGTAATCCCTTCTTGATGAAACAATACCCTCTGCTTGCAGAAAGGTCCAAGGGTCAGAGCAGACCCTGCCTACTTGGCAGAGGGTCCAAAAAGCAGTTTTTAGGGTTTAAAATATAACTCCGTATGGTAATGCAATGGTTCTTATAGGCTGTATGTTAATGTGGTATGATTTGTAGCTTACTCTAGATTGGTGAATGAAAATCAGAATATTCAACATAGAAGGTGATTTATTGTATTGTAAACGGCAACCAAGCGCTCTGCACTCGCCCTTTCCCTGGGGCTTGGACCCCCTCTCCTTCTCTCTCTCTTCTCTGACCTGCTTTGGGCTGTGTCTGGCAGCCCCTGGCAGGTCTCTCACACCCACACGCTTTAATAATGAACCTCATGCTCTAAGAACTGATTCCAGAGAACTCTCGTGTCTGTCCCGACTGTCCAGGACCCCCTGAAAACCTATACGTGTATTTATATACATCTAAAGTTTGAAGGATATTGTGGAGAAATATATTTTTCTTCTCTGGCCTTTAATTTTAGGTTTTAGTAGCAGTACTGTGCAGTGAAAATTAAATCAATGCCCCTATGCCTGAGCCCTAGAAATAAAACTTTATTAATATACTTAAAAACAAGACTTCATGGAGTTTTGCCTCTGTGTATAAGGCTTATGCATTCAGATCTGGTGAAAACTGGGTCATTCTTCCAAGGAAGTCCAAGATTTTCAAATTCTCAAAATTGAATCAAGACTCTATGCATTAGTAACATTTAACCCTAGGTAGACTTAAAGGCCTCAAATACATTGTGGGGTTTCTTTTAGTTCTTTGGCTTTTAATACACATTTTCAATGATAATTGCACTTCTTCCATGTGATGCAGAATCCTGCTAGTGTCACCCATTTGTATGTAGGGTTTTGAGTGGTAGAAGGTGATCATAGAAGATAGCAATGTGTTTTTTCCTTCATGAAGTCCCTGACCTACTCCTCCTGCCACACATGCCGGGGAGGTGAGCAGGGCACCTCATCTCATTTTTCACTGGTTTGGTTTCATGTAGAATCAGCAAAGCTGTTTGCAGCCACTGCAGGGAGTTCCTAACGCCAGCAGAGATTTTTTGGGTGAGCTCTTCGGAGAAGAAACCTTTATCTGTGTTATATTAACAATACTATGCTATACTCTTACTCCTTAAAAGGAATTATTTGGGGCAGAAGTCCATTCTGGACCAGTTTCATTTAAAGTTACTTGTTCACCTTTGAACTGCTGTTCATTGCCTGGTGGCTTTACGAAGGAGCAGCTAAGGCTTACTACAACTTAAAAATCAATTTAAAAAAATCCTGCATCTCCATTTTTGACCTCAAAGTGGAGAAGGCAGGTAGATGCCACACTGATTAAATTTAATTCCTGGATAAATATTGATAGTGAAATATGTTTTACAAAGATCTGATGAAATTCCTAGAAATTATGTCTACCTACAATAGATTGTTAGTGCCCTGACCAAGCAGAAGATAAAGTATTATTAACATATTATTTACATAGAAAAAATTGTCTGGCTGAGTACAGCAGGTTCCAATGTTGTCTCTTTGCTGGGAGCACTGCAAAGGCTGCTGATGTGACTTAAATACTGCTGCTGCCACAGTTCTGGGTCTGACAGTCCAAACTGAGCAGTTTAAAGTTGTCAGAATGACAGTAGACTCAACACTGCTTTGTCTTTTTCCATACAGCAGCAGTCTATATTTAGTGATCTTGAATCCCAATTAGTGAGCAATACTGTTTAAAAGAAAAATAAAAGGACAGAAAAAGCTCTGTTCAACAACTAGGCTAGGTCCTGGCCTCTTAGTGCTTTCCTGAGCTCTAGAGTGAGGCAGGTACAGCTGTGCAGGGTCAGGGCTGGTAATTGTTTCAGTATTTGAAATAGCAAACAGAAGTCCCTGAGTGATGAAGCAGGATTCCCAGCTGGGGTTGATCATACTGTCACTTTTCCTTTTCATTCAAGTATTTGTTTAGCTTCTAATTTCAGTGGTTCTAGGAAAGTAGTATATTATTTTTAGTCATTAAGTGTGAAGTGGAAACTGTAGCATAAATAGGAGTTTTTGTTATTGCCTTCAATGAATGCAGAATTTTCTTTGTTTCTTCATGCTTTGTTAAAATCTGTAAAGAAGAGAATAGTCTCTACTGATAGACATCAATCTCCCCCGTGTTGCTGTGCATGAAGCCTTGAAGGAAGCTGCCATTTTAGTGAGCCAGACCTGTCTGATTCTTGGTAGAAGTATGGCCAGAACCTTCCTATGTTCATGCCTCAGTGGGTGCTGCTTGAAATGGTTCCGTACTTCAGGATGAAAAGGATGTGCTTTTGGGAACATCTGGCGGGCTGTTCAGAAGATGCCAGTGATCCAGGAGCTTGAATGAGATGTCCTTTTGGGTAAATCTGTGCTCATTATTACTTTAATATTAATAGAATGAGACAATGCATGAAATCCTGGCTCCAGCATCCTGGATGGCGGGATGCCTGCTGATTTCTGTATGCTTGGGCTTTTTTCCTTCCATGTCTTGGTTGCTATGACTTTTTATTCTGTCAATGCTGCAATGAGCTGTTCAAAGAAAGGAGAAAGCAAGCAAACTCCACATAATTTAGGCTGTCACCTGGCAGTCATCCTGCATGGCAGCTGGGGGATTGTGACACTTGGGTGTTCATATATCCTGATGGTAAACTGGGGCCCAGAGACCTCTCCAAGAGTGTACTCAGTGAGTGTTCCTCCCCAGAGTTCTGTCATTCTCACTTCCCTCCTGCTTCTGCCACTGTAAATTAGAAATGACTCTGCTGAAGTTAAAGTAACTAAATCAGCGTTAAGTTAGAAGCGATTTAAAATTCTGCCTCTTGTTTTTTAACTAATAAAAACAAAAAACGTGGGCTTTGTTTTTTTTTAAACTCAGTTCTTTGAAAAATAACAGTTCTGGCATTTGGAACTGAGAATAGATGTTTTCCTGTTAAACCTAACAACATGCTTAGCTTCACCTCCCTCAGATATCAAGTACTGTCAAAACTGAAGGTCAAAGATCAGTGACATTTACAGTAGAGAGTACATAGAGGCTGTATTAATGACTAAATATGCTCCGTTCTTTGTTGTTGTGGTGGCCACATGTGAGAAATATTTGGCCACACATGAGAATTGCTGCAGTGCAAAGCTAAATAGTTTGAAGTCTTTGCTTTCATCTGTTGTGCTGTTGAGTTAACACACTTTTGGGCAGGTTTGCGTGATTTTTGAAAGTACTTATTGTTGCAAGTAAATATAAGCTGTCTCAAAACAAAACTATATAACCTTTTATTAACTTAGCACCACTGAAAATAATGCAAGGTGCCAATGTAATTTGACCTCTGACTTCCGTTGGAGCGTAGTATTTTGGAACCTGTACTGCTTGCTGCTTTGTTCTTTATTATTTGTTCTTTGCCTTCACTTTGTGTGGCAAGTCTGCACATCTAAGCTTCTACTCTTAGCTGTAAACTATATTGAAGTACCAGAACCAGCATTTTAAAAGTTCACAGGGATTACACAGTCAAAAGTTTCTTTGTGTGTGGAGCATGGTGGCAGTCACTCAATGGTAACATTTACTCTAATGATGCAGACGAATTGTGCTTACTCTTCTCTCTGTATATGCATTTATATTTCTTCCCTGCTGTGCACAATTTTAGTGCCCAATTTATCAGTATCAATTACAGTGGTAGAGCTTGATCTCTTTTCCTACATCACTTCTATATGGAGACAGATGGATGCATTGGCTGCCATGTTTTTTAAAAACCAAAAACACTTAGCAGCCCATCTGGAATCTCATTCGGCATTGGCTAAAGCACCGAGCAGAGATTCCCAGTAAGAGCCAGCAGCAACCCATTTCTCACTTTAAAAAAAAATGCATCATTTTCTTTCAGTTCTTGAGCTGCTGCTTAAGCTGGAATCAACAGCTGCATTATGTCAAATACAAAAGCATTGCAATGTTAATAGAGATTCCTGAAAAATTCGGAGACTGCTCTCAAATGTGCTGCGAATCCTGCAGCTCCTTAAAGAGGCTGTGGTTTTGCTGCACTGAAATCTAAATTGCAGAATGTGCAGGAATTTGCACTGAGCTCTGGTGTAGTGAGTGCTTGTACCACTGAGAATGAACTTAGGTAGTGTGGGCTTCCACATGGAGTATATTGTCACAGCTGGGAATCTGCTTACAACTTTGCATGGCTTCCCCAAAGTAAAATCATTAAAAATGAGGAGGAGTATGCTTGAAAAATCTACCATTTAGCTATAGAAGCAGTTGCTCAGATGGAGCTAGAAACACCTTTCTGCTCCCTGAGTGAACAGCATATGCACAGATTTTTAAGGTGATATAATAAGCAGTGTCTACATGGGAAGCAGGAATGTAGGGGAAAACCAAACAAAAGATCCCCACCTGATATCTTGCTTGTAGAGTAGATATGTTTATCTTGGACTCTGCCTGCGATAGGAAGAAAAAAAAGCATGCCTAGACTTTTTAATTTTTTTTTTTTTTAATAGATACTGTTTGGTTATAGTTAATTGCTGTAAAAAGACATGTAGCAAGAGTGGGAAACATTCCAGGACCTAGTTTTGAATTTCTTTCTGCATGTTTTGCTCTTATTTTTAATGTGAAGTAAAATGGGAAGTTTTATTTTGTAGATCAGTGGAGAAAAACTGATCTACCTGAGAGAAGGAGCTGTGCCTGGCAAGAGAGGGGGAAAGCAAGGAAATTCTGTCCATCCAAAGTGTAATTTTGTCCATCCAAAGTGTAATTACTGTAGTTGTGCTTTTGGATCTCAGCAGACTATTTCAATGTGATTTTGGAGAAAAAGAGATGATAGAGAAATTTAGATCAGTAAATAGCTGTATTAAGAATTCAGATTCCTCAGTGTCGTTCTATCTTTGAACAAACAAAAAAGCTCAATCCAAAAGCCTAGTAAGAATGATGATTTTGTTCCCTTCTTAAAACTTAATCCTTCATTCTAAGTTGTTCCAGCTTTGTATCCAGTTTTTCAACAAGGAGTGTAAATCTGTAAGTATGTATTCTTTGGGTACATTGCAAACCCTTATTATCACGTGCATGGGATTTTTAAGTTGTTTCCATTTTCATCCATGATGAAGTATTCAGAGACTGAGTGCTAACACAAGAGCCATAATAAAGTTAGATTTATTTACATGCAAGTGCCAGGGTATAAGATTGAAGTAAATTCATACTGTTTTGCTGCATTAACTTCTTTCTATCCTCTTTACAAAGCAAGAATATTTTTGTTTCTTTAGACTGGAAATTTACTTCAGTCTTTCTGTTGTAGAGAATAGATGGAACTAGAGACAAGCACTGCTTCATCTGTGCAGATGGAGCACTGCAGAAACAGTGCTATATACCTCTCTGGTTATGTTAATGATTTTGATTTTTGGAGCAATGCCTTTTGGTATAGCCACTCTGAATTTTCCCTTGTCTGTCCTCTTACACACTTTTCACTGGAAATGCTTACATCTAAGTGAAATACAGTGGTAAATATTTAACAAATACTGTGTAACCTGGTTCTGTAGATTACACTGTTGTATTTAGTGGAGTGATTCATGGAGATGAGCTGGGGAGGCCCTGCTCTGCCATGGGACTCATTGACCTCATTCTGGTCAGCAGTGTGTGTCCGTGGCAGGTCAAGGGAATAGGCCTCCCCAAGTGCTTTCTTGCTTTTCCCTTTTTCCTCTTCCATTACCATGTAAAGAGGGCACAACACTGATCCAAGTGATGCCTCCCACTTAAGGGAAGAACTGGTTAAAGGTGGAGTGTTGTAAGGCACTCAAATCCTGTCATGGTGCCCCAGCCAAGTTGTGCTCAGCTACCCTTATCAGAGACCTCAAGAATTCATCAAGGCTACAGAAATGTAAGCTATTCTACATTGGGAGAGAAGACGTTGGAAAACAGAATAACAAAACAGCAAGAAAGTAGATAAAAAGAAGGACTGTACCACCCTGGACTAGAACCAGTCAGGTTTTCTGAAAGGTGCATGCAGAGCATGGACAGCTCAGAGATGCAATTGGGTCGTGCAAGATCGCGTGAACTACAGCAGCAGAAATGCATAAGAACAGTGTAATGTAAGCAATAAAAGAACTCCTGCAAAATCATGTTGGTTCATTGTTCAAGGGTCCCATGCTCCCACAGTGGAGTGCTTGATTTTTGTGTGGAAAGGAGGCTTTGATGCATGGGAAGTTTTTTATTTTAATGCTATGGACAGACTTGGGTCTTGCTGTCCTCCGTCGCTGCTTTAGGAAGTGCTGTACTTCATCAGGCTGATGTGAGATGTGATAACTGAAGAGTTCTGGTGTCCTGTGATCTGTGAAATAGGCTGGGCTCGTGGGTCAATTTGTAGTACAAGTGGTTGCTGCCTAGTTATTGCAAACAAAATTAAGCTCAGAGGATTATGGGCTGAACTTTCTGGAACCTGTCTGGCTTGCTACCATAGGGTGCCACTGACATTAGATGGTTCCTTAGCCACAAAATGTTTTATTGTTATTGTCAATGCTGTAGTTTAAAACAACGCCACAAAATGCTGTCATATTTATTTGTAACAGTGCAGTATTTATTTACAGCTTAGGTACTCTGTTTAATTTAATGTTCTTTATAGTCTGGCCCTTTAGAGTGGTATTTGTAGAATACCATGCATTGTACATGTATACATTGCATGTGTAAATACATACAGTGTATTTATAGAAACTTTTTTTTTGTCTGGCAGTAACCTGATTAAGTTCTAGGAGGGCTTTGGCCCTTCTAATTTTCTCCCTGCATAGCCTCCTGATATCCTTGCATACATACTGAGTTTCCTGTCCCAGCTTCCAAAGGTCATAAGCTTTCCTTTTTACCCTGCATTCCAGTGAGAGCTCTCTGTTCAGCCAGGTCAGTGGTCTTCCCCGCTGACTTTTCTTTTGGCACTTGAGAACTGGCTGGGGCTGCAGGAGCACAGATAGGACTAGAATCTTCCAACTTGTGTTTTAAATTTTCCAGATTGTGTTTCTTTAAAACTCAAATTAATGTGAGCAGTGAGAAAATGCAAAAGCTTTAGCATGATGTGTGGGTGTGGTGCTAGGAACTGTTATTTCCCTTGAGAATATTTGTCATTCTTTGAATAGGATCAGAAATAGATTTAAGTGCTTACTACTATGAGTTTTTCTTCTTGGTATTTATCTCATTCTTTTGTTAGGTGCTGTTCACCTTAATGTTTCCTCCTCCTCCCAATGCCTTTTACCCCTTCTGCATGTTTATTCTACAGTTTGTTCTGTCTTTTTTGTGGGTTATGACTTGTCTTGGCCAGGAACCAGTGATTTCCTGGAAGGGAGGTGGTGTCTCTTGCAGTTCCTCTTGCACCTTGCAGGGCCCTGAACTTGGGAGTGCACTCGGAGGCATTGCTCTATTGCACTGGTAAAGGTTCTTGACAGCTATTCTCATGTGTTTCTCATCTCCTCAAGATGATTCTAACTTAAAAACAAAACCAAACAAAAAAGCCCCCAGAAGCAGCTCCGTATGCTAAAAATAGGATATATCCTCAGTACCCCACATCCTTGCTGAACACTGATTGAGCTGGTTCAGTTGAGAAACTTCCTGAAGAACAATGCTATAGTTAACTCTGGCTTCAGCATCCAGAGAACTGTGGAGAGGGCAGATTCAGCTGGGAGTCTTTGTTGTAACCTCTGAAACTTTCTCATCACCTGGGCTTCCTTAGGTGCTGTTACCAGAAGGGGAATTTGATGCCCAACTTACTTTGGTTGGAAGGAGAAAGGAGAGTGGCTGCTCTCAAACTTAATCTGCTCTGGAACTTTACCCATGTGTACATGGTTTAATCAGTATTCTGGGCAGAATTCTGCTGCATAAGCACAGATATGCACGTGGTGCCTCTTGGAATCTTGTAGGGTATTTGAGACAACCCCTCAGGGTCAGCAAACCTGACACAGGACCTGTGGGTTACCCACGTCCTTCTGCAGCAGCCCCTAAAGCCCTGGTGGGTTACCTTGGAGCATCTTGATGGTGTGCACAGGAGTAACTACATAGTTCCATGTGGTTTTTGCCCTCATTGGACATGCAGTTTCTGGATTGGGTGCTGATGGAGACAGGAAATATCTTAATCTGTACTTTAGAATGAACCTGGCACAACTTGGGTACCACATAAGCAAAATTGAATCTCATCATCCACAGCTCATTTTTATTGACTTTGGTACTGATAGCAACATTTCATAAATGAGAACAGCATCTCATATCAAGCCAGCTTTCTTTTCTGCTGCTCAGTTGATGGGATCTGGGTGGCAGCAGGCCACTAACTTAAGGCATAATTTTCCCTAATTCAGGAAGTACTGTCAATATACACGTTTTTACTAGCTTTTTCTGTTTACATGGGCACTTGATTCTTGCCCACAGCAGGCTGCTCTAAGAATTTTCTTCAGCATCTGTACTTTCAGAGTTTCTTTTAATTTTTTGTTGCTTGGGTTTTTTTTTTTATTATTATGAGGAAGGAATAATCTTTGTACTTTATTTCTGGCAGGATTGTTAAAATGTGAGCTTATTTTTTTGCTGGTAGGGAGTTTATTGTTCTCTGCCATGGCAGCATCCCATGTTCTTGTATATATCTCATTGGTTTTATTTCAGTGTCCCAAAGGACTTTAGAATATGCAGCAGTTAATCATGTCCTATTTTTCTGTGCAATTATAATTTTGCAGCTTGTCAATTTTTTTTTTGTGCCTGTAGATTCCCATCCCAATACACTTTTTTGTTGGTATTTTGAGAGAGGGAGTGTGTGTGTGTGTAATTCCATTTGGCAGTAGGAATTTTCGAGATCTCTAAGAGGCTGGTTTGCATATCTGGGGTTGGAATGATTCCTTGTATTAGTACAGTTTGTTGTCTGTAGAAAACCTGGAGTGGTGGTGACAACTGCCGTCCTGTGTGGACAGGATAATGTGCCTTTGTTCAGCATTGTTCTCTGTCTCTGCCCAGTAATTAGTAGGTGGAAGAACACCTCTATACCATGTTTATTTAAATGTAAAAGCTTGCAACGATCGATAGACAGACATCAACACAGATGCAGCATGAGGATACCAGTAAACAAGCACAAATCCCTGAGAAAATGATGCTGTGTTTGAGGGGATGTGTGCTATCTCCTTTTATCAACCTCTGAGCTGCTGCTGTTGTGCTCTCTACATGGGATTAGTAATATTGGGATTAGTAATAACATACTATAACTCGGCACAGCGAGGGGAGATGCCACATTCTAAAGTTGCAGATTGCCTCCAGGAGGTGTTCTGATGGGGAAGAGCTCAGCTGTTTAGGCTATGTTTGGTGTGGGGATTTTTTTGAGGACAGAAGGGACAGCTGTTGCCATTGACAGTTGTAATAAAAATCATATAATAGGCTCATTTTAAATGGCCAAGTGTTTGGTCCGACACACATCTCCTCTTCTATGAGATGCTGTATTTTCAATTTCTGCTTTCCCCAATGATTTGGGAAGAGGTTGTTTCTGAAGGCTTTGTTCTTGTCCCCTTTGCTCTTAACTTTGACCTTCAGGCAATTTCAATTCACAGCTGAATCAATGGTAGCTGAGGTTGTCATCTCTGTGCAGATAATTTGTAAAAGTCTCTTCACTGCTAAACTTCTGCTTTTCAATCTTGCATATTGGCTTGTTTCTGTAAAATGCCTTACAAATGTCTTCTCAGAGCAAGTAGAGTAGCTACGGAAACCTCAGCATGTCATTTGGCTCAGGATCACACCAGTTTATTCTGAATTTTCTTCATCTCTCCAGGATGTTTTCTTGTTCAGGCATCTCTCTGCTAACCTGTTCTGATTAGTATATATTAAGTAAATAGGTCTTCTCAGTCCTAGTCATTACTCATGTTGGTCCAGCCAAAACACTTGTACTAACCCATTTGTCCATGAAATTCCGTTCTAGAAATCCCCTGTGCACTTCACATCCAGTTACTGTATGTGATGGATACTTTTTGTCAGTCTTGAAAGCTATACACAGCTGTGACCCTCTCCTTTTAGCATTACTTGCTGGGCTTGCCGAGGTGCTTTGTCACTTCTGCTGTGCTCCTTGCTTGTCACATATTTCTTGATGCATCTTTGTGCCACCTTCTCTGTGACTCCCTATATGTTGATTTGTGACCTCCCTGCTTTCATCTGCACAGGTCTCTATTCTGTGTGCTGAGTCCCTCCTGAAGACCTGTGTGTGCCATGCTGCTCAGTGAACTGAGCTGATAGACAAATTGCTGACTGTTCCCTGAATCAAGGTTCAGGAAAAAGTTTGGAAAATGTTTGGCATCTATATTTGCTGGTAGCACCCACAGAGCAATAGTACTTGAAGTGGAAAAGAGTCTGACTTCTTGGTCCAACATCTCCACTTTTAACCCCTGGCATGGATGGCTCAGTCATCTTTGTCTAAATAGACAGTACTGTGAACAGATGGTAAATAATGTACGAAAAGTGAAGCTATGAGCAGGCCTAAGATTGAACTTTGTGTCATATCTTTCTTACTGTCATAGATGTAGACTTGCAGCTCCGAATCACAGAAAACTATAGTCCATTTATAAGATGAATTTTAAATCATTCAAGAGTAAATGAGACAAATCTGAATTTCTTGATTAAGGCTAATAACAGGCAATGATCCCCCAGAACAAAGGACTGTGAAGGGATTGAAAAGCATTGCCAGAAATTCATCTTCTGCCTCTACCCACAAGCCCTGGTCTAAAGTTATGCTGAAACCACTTGTCATTTTCACTTCAGCTGTTCTACTGACACGTTCAAGCCCAGCACTAGATGCTGTGTCACAGTGTCTTCATGTTTGAAAAAACAGCATTAACTGGGAATTTGGGAAGATACTGCAGGAGGAATAAATTCAGAATTTTAGATGTAAGGGGCCATGTTGGTAGCTGTATTACCTCTGTAAATGTGAGTTGACTTTGATAATAGCCTGCACTGTACAGTATCACAGCATCTGCTTCAAGAGACAAGTGCAGGGGTCTGCAGTCTCTGAAAATGACAAACCTCTTCCTGGTTGTAGTAACAGAACGAAGGTACTAAATGATGTTATTCCTGAGTCTGTTACAGGTAAACTTGTAGTCATGTTATTTTGGTTGGTTTGTGGTGTGTGTACACTGCCCCTCTCCCCCCCACTGCCAGTTTACATAACATTGATTCTCTCTAAACTGTTTTAGGGGAAACAGAGTAATCAGAGTATTAGGACTCATTTGATATCATATGTCAGTATGTAGAGCACAAATTATCTTTCAGTTCTCATGTGATGGTTTTGAAAGCAGAACCAAGATAAAAATGAAGAGCTGCCCCAGCAGTTAGTAGAGTGTGTTTGCTGATACCCCATTGGAAGTAGCATTGTCTCAGTGCCATGTTCCCAATGTGCAGGACTGGTACCAGCTCTTGCAGGGAGAAGGTGATCTGAGCCAGCATAACAGATCTTGGAGAAAAATAGAGGAAAACAAAGAGGTACAGTGTGTTTTCTCCTGTCTTTTTGATCAGTCAGGTCTGTCCAGATGTTTTGTGTCTCCCACAGCAGTTAAAGTATTGGCTGGGAATAGCTGACCAGTTGCTCCCTGCAGCAACTGTCTGTCAGAGGGGGTATTGGCTGAGGATGCCTGATCTCCTCTATGTAAAAATGAGTGTATCGTTGCTGAAGTCAGCAAGCTGAATATTGAGTGTTATGGCTTGAAGTAGTCACTGTTCTCTTGAATAATACCCTGTTCTAGAAGAGACCATGACTGATCTTTGGAGGATTCTACCACTGCTTTTCTCCTGATGCAGATGCTTTTTCCAACAAAGATCTGTTTTTTGGCAATGTCTCTGGATTTGTCGAGAAGGCTTAGTGGAACCATTGCTTAATCAGTGGCCTGTAGCACAGCCTGCCAAGTCTTGCCATGCTTTGTATCAAAACCTGCAGCTGCCCTGAGTGATTGCAGTTTTGCTGACTTTGGGGTATATGTAAAACAGGAGATGTGTAACCCCTTAAACAAGTGCTTCCTTATTTACAGAGCTACAGCACTCTAGAGAAAAAATAGCTGGTAATGTTTGCTAGGAGCAAACATAGTCCAAGTGGTACCTGTAACCAGTGTTTAGCTCTGAGATGTCCTCACAGAAGGGAGTTTTATGGTGAATGATATGTGAAAAATCTGATATCCAGTTGTGGATTATACACTTTTTTTTAAGATTGTTTCAGAAATATTCTTTGAACATGAACTTTTTAATTAAAAAGGTAATGGTGAGGCTGTTCCACACTAGTAACTACAGTTCACTAGTTGTGAAGACAGACATAGATTTCACTCAAACTAATGAGCAGAAATTTTGTTTGGAAGTGATCATTTTGTTAAAGTAGTGATAATGTGGAAGTTTTATTACAGGAATGTGTAATTTTATTTTTTTTTTTTTGTCTTTGGTACGTGGATGCCTTTTCCTGCACAGAGAAAAAGAGTGGAGTTCTGTCAAATAAGTAGTTACATGACTCATTACAAGGATCCTTAATTTTCCGTATTAATTTTTTGGGAGTAATTTGTGAAACCTATTAGGCATGGTGACCCTGATGAAAACAGTGGGATCTGAAAATCACAAAAATTCTCAGAATTATTTTTGAGATGAGTGCCATCCTGTGCTAAAAATACATTGCACTACTGCAATCATTTCGTAGCTGGATTCATTCCATCACACAAGCTCTTTATCTGAAATTGCTATAAGCCATAACATAAAGCTTTTTACTTGCTCACATCTAATTGAGGGAATATTTATTCGGTGCATATTAAATTCAAACTGGCCTACTTCTGAAGGAATATTTATTACTTTAATTCTCAGTGCTTTGAAGAGAGAAGTTTCAGAACAACTCTTATTCATATGACAGAGTTAATTAGAAGCTTGTATTTTAGTTCCTGTAATATTTGAAAGGGAGTTGTATAGTGCTTGACAGGTAGGTATAATAAATCATGGTTTGTTGACAAAATTAAACTGTAAATGAAAACTTAACTTTTATTGTGCACATTTTAAAACAGTTTACAAGATACGTATGGAACTCCACAGAAAAATCTGGTGTGTTATAGCTCAGATCTTATAATCCAGTAACGTCTATTCTGTCTTTTACAGCTTTTCATGCATTACGGATACATTTGACGATGGGGACATGTTCCCTGCTGTTGGCTTGGGGAAGCAGTGTGGCTAGAAATCCCAGTGTCTTTTTATAAACTCTTGGGTTTTATGCGTATAGAACAATGCCAAGAACCAAAGCTGTGTCTCAAATATTTATTAAATACAAGCCAGTACCTGCTAGTTCTCTCTTATTGCCTTAAAGTTATGCTTGTGATCCTTGAGCAGATCCTGTAGCATGGGACCTGGCTTCTTCCATGGGGGATTTCCCAGATCTGGCATCGCAGCTACTTGTCTCCTTTCTCTGCAGCAGCAGCACTGAGGCTTTATTTTGAGAGAAAGCCATCTTCCAGTCAACTCTGCTCTCTTGCTGATGATAAGATCAAACTTCTGTGTTAGAAATCAGCAGTAATGAACAGCAATTATTGGGTAGAGTCAGTTTAAAAACAGGCGAGAGAAGTTGTTTGTTGATAGTTACTAACGTGGCAAAACTTTGATGGTGCACATCTTACAAATTGTGTTATACTTGAGCTACTTGTGTCCTGGACGGGGCTGTGCTTCGGACTCAGAGCTCTTTGCTCTCTGATTGCAGCTCCCCTCCACCCAAGTAGGAACTTTTAGCCCTAAGTGTGCTAAACACTAAACAGTGTATTCGGGATGCTACTCATTCATGGTAGACAGGGCTTGGATGGAGGTTTGGTGCAGCTTATGTGAGGAGTTGTGTTAGATCACTTGTTAATAGTTTCCCTAATTTATTCATTTATTCTCTTGTGGTGTTCTTAAAAATGGCTAAAGTCTGAAATAGGTTTTTGCTACTGTTGAAGTTCTGAAAAGGGAATTTTTTTTTTTCAGTAATCTGGACAGAACTCAGGCTTCAGTGTGAAAACTTAAGGGGTTCTGTTTTATCTAGGCAAGTCATATGTGTGCAGCTCAATGTATTTTTTCATGAAGATTTGTACTTCTCATTTCTATGATGTGTACATAATGTCTGAGGTGTTGAGAGGTCCAAGCAAGTTACAGATAAGTGGTACCAGCTACCAACTTGGAATGGAATGTCATGTCTTTGAATGTGCCCAGGTGCAGCTGAGAAATCAGCAGTACCCTGATCTCCTTTTGTTTGAAATTAAATGAAAGCTGTTTCAGGGTATTTAAAAGAACAAAAAACAAAGACAACTCTTGACCCACTTAGGAACTAACACAGGCCAAGGAAGAGAAGATAATGAGATAGTACCTGCTAAGGCCATGCAGTCTTGACCTTCTGTTGAAGAGCTTTGGAGTATCTGGTAGAGGCTCACCTTATGCTCTGAATGCCTCCTAAATTATGTAGAGGTCATTAATATATGTTAGACTGATTTGAGACTGATTTTAAATATAAATGTAACAATTCAGAATGGAATGGAAAATAGGATATGAAACCCAAGTGAAGGTTACAATACATGAAAGCCAGTTTGGGGTAGAAGGGGTGCAACAAAAACACCAGGAAAACTGGACACATGAGAGTCTGTAGCAGTTTTTGTGCCAGCCTGTTTAAAATTTTTCTTCCTGGGATTTCTTGTATGTTTTTCTTCCTCTGGTTTGGTAGTCTTGAAATTCACACTGCAGTGGTTCAGTTTACAGGCTACTAAAGCAGACTCACATCTTGCAATGAACCATCAAGAAGACTTTTCTAAAATGCTGAAAACCATATGCTTACAGAAGTAGCCTATCACAGGTAACTGGAAGGTGAAAGCCGTACAATGTGTTCTGCATCTTTAACTCTGTAATCGTATCAGAAATGAGTCTGCTGGTAAAACAGATATCCCAGCAACAAATTCAAGGAGCCACTGTTTCTTTGCTATTTATATTAAAGTCATAGTTGAATTCAGCCTCAGAATATTATGGAGAAGGGAGCAGTAATACAGCTCAGTGATCTCTGCAGGTGGGGAGAATAACTGAAAGTAGCCAGAGAAATGCTAGTGAGCCAGCTTAAGCTGTTGAATAAGTGAAGGAAGAATCACACTCTGAATGTTGTTGCTAATATCAGTATCAGATTTTTGGTACGGGTTTTTATCTAGTTTATCAGAACAGGGGATGGGTATCTCTTCGCTGAGTAAACACTGGCCATAACTAAATGGGAAAGCAAACGTGGGAAGAACAGACCTACTGTGGAAGTATAGAACTAATGTTTGCTTAACAGACTTAAGTGAAAAAACCCACTGATATTCCTGAGAAAGTTACAGACTTCAGATGCTGAATGCATGGAGTTCACTGACCTTGTGCATTAACTACTGACTATCTTTAAGCCCTATCAGTGGTTACAGCCAACTGCCCTCCAGGTGGTTATTTTTCAAGTAGGAAGTTGTTCTCAGCTGTTGTTATATCCTACTTGTTAAGGAATCTTGTTCTCACTTTGTTGGAACATGTGAAGCTTGTTGTACATCTGGGTCCTTAGAGATAACTGTGAAGTCAAAAGTTTCATAAATAAAAATTTTAAAAAACTTAGGTTGGTTCCAAATAAACATCAGTCACTGCTAGAGACAGTATGGGACTTAAAAATGTGGGTTTGTTCCTGGAGCAGTGTGAAGCAGAATGTGATTCGGGATTGAAGTCATGTGAGTGGAAGCTCCCAAATACTCTGCCAACAGTAGCTTGGTTTTTTTAACATCATGTCACTTGCACAGAAGTTGCTTCTCCAAGTTACAGAAGGTATTTGAGGTGAAGGGAATGAGGGAGCGTTAGACTGGATGTTACACCAGTGCTATAGTACATTGGTTTTAACTTTTAGAAAAAGAATTACTCACTGGAAGATCTGTTCAGGGCATGGTTCAGACATTCCTTTGAGAAAACTGGAAGATTAGAAAGACCCTCAGTACAATGGCTTGCTTCTCATGGAACAGCACTGTTTTTCAAAATTTCCTCAGTCAGGAATTGGGGGTGTGTTTGCAGAAAAATGTGAACCCAGGCTCTGCTTCCAGCAGCTGTGGCTGTGCTCTGAGCTCTTAGAAGTGGCTGTGGCCCTGAGTTAACACAGCAGATTATTGGCTGAAGTGAGGAAATCCAGTTTGGCTGCACAGGCTCTGGTCCAGGCAAGCTTGGATCTGCCTGCAGCAGACTGAACAACCTGTGGGGAAGGGCAGACTTCCTCATCTCCTTTTCTGACAACTGCTGCCTGTGCCGAGCACTGCGTGACAAAACTCAGCAACAGCACAGCAGGTCCTGCCAGGAGAGCACATGTGGTTGTACAAAGAGAAAAAGCTCAGAAAGCTGCATCCTGGAACCTCTTAAGATTCAGAGTCAGTCTGCATTAGGAACAGGCAGGCTGTGAGATCTTGACCCTCCTAGGAGTATATGGAACTCCAGAAATCTTGCTGTCTTCAGTATTATTTGTGATGTAAGGTAGTGTGTAACGAAAGTAAGGGACATTACAATCTGTCTCCTTAAATTAGTAATCTGTTACAGAGACAAAATTAAAATTAAGGTCAAATTTCACTTCTCCCATGCATGTGTTTCGCTGATACACAAGTCACCAAGAATTCTGTGTGCGGCTTGAGATACAATTTGGCCCTAAATTAATTTCATTAGTAAAGCTGAAACTCAAACATGGTGTGAATGAGACATCTGTTAGTCTGCTGATTCGTGTCTAAAGAGAAATGTCATAAAGGATTTTTAGAATGCAGTGCTTCATATGTGGCAGCTGCACTGATGCTGCAGTTCAATCTGTTTCAAGTGGAGTCTTAATAAACCCTTCTGTGAACCTTTTTGTTGTGAATGTTGTGAATGAATTGTTGTATGTCTTCAAAAATGCAGAGAAATTCATGTGTAACAGTGAAAATGAGGAATGCAGTGAAAAAAGCATGGAAGCTTCCTACTATTCTTGAACCATCAAGTAAATTGTCACTGTCCCTGTAACCCAACTCACCTTAAATCCTTTTGGTGTTTTCTACTTTTACCTCCTTGAAGAGGAGGACTTCAGTGAGGAGTGGCAGCACACAGTTCTTAAAAAATCGTGTACTTGGGAAATATTAGCTTAAAATTACAGTTTCTTTTTGTTTAAGCTGACTCAATCACAGAATGGTTTGGAGTTGGAGGGGACCTCTGGAGGTGATCTAGCCCAAATCCTCTCTTAAAGCAGGTCCACCTAGAGCAGGTTGCAGAGAATCTCATCCAGGATTCTGCATATCCAGAGAAGACTACACAACTTCTCTGGACAGCCTGTTCCAGTGCTCTGATCTGCCTCTTCTATTCAGTTTTGTCGTATCTGTTTTGCATTGGTACTTTTTTCTTGTTGGAATTGTATTTGCTCCTATTGAATACTCACATAATCACAAACCTTCACTAATGGTGATAAAATGTTATTTATTTATGTTTATTTGTTTTTTTATTGGCTTTTATAGCATCTGTTTCCTTTGGCATGTGAGCTTTCCTGCTACTAAAACAGGAATTTCAAGAACATGAGCTGAAACTGCAATTAGGTTGCATTTAAAACTCCCATTAATTTTTTTCTTAATTTTTTTTAGTATTTTTTTTTATTTTGTTGGAGCCTGGGTGTGCAGGGATGTCAGGGTAGGTAACATGCCTCTTCCAGTGAGAATAAACAGTAGGACCACAAGAATGTCAGAGCAATAACAATCCTGTTTTCATGCAAGTTTCCCAGGAGTAAGAGAGGCATATTGTAGATGATGCAATAACAGGCTTGTCTTTAAATAGAATTTTTTTTCAAAGTCTTCCTTGGGGCACCAGTCACTGTTCAATGCTACATTAATGGATGCATTCTCCTGATAGAATAACAAGGATTTAGAGACTGAAAGAGACACTAAACTTGCCTTCTGCTAGATTTTGTATATCTCTATTTTTCCTCTTAATATGTACCTGGATTGAGGACTTGCTATCTCATAGCAAGGGAAAGTCCACCCTCATGTCTGTGGTGCCAGAGACCTCTTCCAGCAGGACTTCTGCGTACCTTTGGGAGACTGTGAGTAACTGGAGCAGGAAGAGCAGCTGCTCCCACTGATTTGAGTCAGGAGATGTACATTCCAGCAGCAGGGTATGGGAACTGTCTCCTGAACATGGTTCTGCTGATGGAAAGATGATAAAGAGCCTACACATTAATGCAGTTCTAGAGCCCACAAGTAGTGTCCAGTGGCTTAGTTCTGCTCCATCATGCAGCAGCCTCATAGCTCCTAGGAGTTCTAGCAACAGAAGTGAAAAGTGAATGCAACTTCAGCCTTATTTTGAAGAGTGATGTCTATTTCTTCTCCTCCTCTCCGAAGGAAATTTCCCACTTGCCCCATATGATTAGTCAAATAATTTAGCTCCCTTTTCCAAAATACTTTGCCATTTGTCTAGTCATCTTTCTTGTTCTCTTTGCCCTTGCTCTCTTTATACTTGTCAAAATTGGGAAATTTGGAGGGTATCTCCTCACTTATTGAAGAGGGCACTGCAAGTCAGTTTGGGCACTAAAACTCACCCTTTCACTCAGCTCTTATTTCCTCTGTGTTGTCATTGCAGAATCCCATTAAGACCTGTGCTCTCTGATCCGATTGTAGGAAGACTGCATGGAATAGCATTTTAGCATCAGCAGGGTTTCACTGGTTGTGATGATTTGGCACAATTTCCGTTTGTGTTATGCATGATTTCCAGGTGTCAGAGGGACAAGATCTGTTTTGTATTTTGACAGCTGTCTGTTGTTTGTGTTATAATTTACTAACTGGGACGAAGGTGTCAGCTTGTCTGGATGAAGGTGGCAATTGTCTGCATATCCACAGATTACTGCAGCAGTGTTCCAGGGACATGAAATCTTTCAAGCCTATCAAATATGTTTTCTGCCCTTCCAGGTTAAGTCTTTTGTGAGTTACTTTCCACTGAAGCTCTTCTATTCTGCTTAGTTTAAATATTCATTTTTAACAGAATCTGGAAATTGAGTTCTTTTCTATTCCCATTTTTTTTTGCCCATGGCAAATTCTCCAAGCACTAGACAATTCAGCTTTTTCCTGATCCAATGAATATTTAAATATTTTATGCAAATATTTGGTATATATTATTTGAGAACAAGTGAGCAAACAAGAATATCTCCATATGCTGATGCCTTTTTATAGTTTACTGGTAGTGGGGGAACAGGAGCTCCAGCACATGCTTTTTGCAAGTGGTTGTTAGGCAGAATGGGTAGCTTTGATGTGGGGCTGCCCTTAGAATATTGTGTAGCTCTGTAGTGTAAGTACTCTGGTGAGTAGGAGATCCAGATCTGCCAGAAAGGAGGTTTCAACCTGAATGTTGTGATTGCTTACCTGAATTTAAGTTCATGCGCAATTTTTGTTCCTTAAAACTATACTTAGGGGTTTTTTCAATTCTTGGAGGGAGAGGAGGAGTAGTGGGGATTTTTTGTGCTGAAAAAGGCCATTTTGGATCACAGCTTATGCTACAAGAGTCGCCTGTAATTCTGAGGCTGTCCTTAACCTGTACACAAGCCTGGAAGAGCAGGGAAGTGATAACACAGAACCCCATAAGATTGAAATGCTCCAATGCACTCCAAGTACTCGTTTTTAAAAACACAAAAATTAGAATGGACCATATATGATAATTTCAATTATACTGCTTATTTCATGACTTGGCATCTCTGAAATGCGAAAGCAACCTCTATGGAGTCATATGCCATTTCAGTCATTGATTTCTTTGCCATAACCCCCTTCTGTCTGAAGTAAAAGTGGCAAGAGAAAATCAAAGCAACTAAATGAAAAAGGAGCAGCTAAATTTTTTCCACTGTTTTATATTCACAGCTGATGTGAAAGTAATAATTAATTAATGTTGCTGCTCTATGTTCCAGTATGTAGTTGTGCTTAAATGTCAATCTCCTGTCAAGTAACCACCTCTGGCTATTACTGAACTGTTAGCTGAGAGTGAACAAAAAGGCTTCTGAGGAAAAAGTAACAGAGCAAAGTTCTCCAGTGTGTGGGATTTTGTTTTACCTTGTTCCTTCACAGAACTCTGAGAACCCTGATGAGAGAGAGTGCATGGCCAAGCACACTGCCGAGGGCTCCGTGTCTTGGAAGATGTCTTGGTTATATAAGAAGATTGCTTGTCTGTGTTGCCAGTTGCAATTATTCTTCATCAAATGATAGGGTAGAGCCTTCTAATATTTTTCACACTAGTCCTGGACTTTCAGGATTGAAACCTGTTATTTTACTGTCTACTAAATCTTGCCGTTAATGGTAAGCAATATAGACGTTTTTCAGCAATTAAGCACAGATCTCCATGAACACACAGGTCTGGTAATCACCTTGCTAGCAATGCTGCAGGAAACAATAAAACATGCCAGTAGGAATATTACTCTTACTGCATATCACAGAATTGAAATCAGTGGCTCAGACTCATCACTTACTGAAGGAAGGCACTGATACAGTGTGTATATCTCCTGTTAAATAAAAAAAGACCTGACAAAAATGTTTTCACCTGAAGACTAGTTATTTATCTTGTCTGCACCTAATAGCAATTCTGAATTGGTCTGCCAAGATGGGAGTGGGAAAAAAAGGACGCAACAAAAACTCTTCCCAAAACAAGTACCTAATTTAGTAGATTTGTTAAAGCTGAAAGAGACATCAGAGCTGGCAAGTTTTGAAACACTGTCTTTTCCAGCTTAACAAAGCATTTTCTTTTAAAGCTTATTATTCCCCAATCCCAAATTAAACCTCACCTTCAGTCATAAACTAGAATTCCAGTAACACACTTGTATGGAGCTGGAGTAGCTGCCATGGTCAAGGAGTGGGGATTTTGTCCTTTATTTTCTCTTCTGACCATTCCCCAGAAGGGTAATCCAGAACATTCAAACCCTTTAAGAAGCAAGACTCTCCAATAAGTAGTCAATTATGTGTTGGTAAACCATGGTAGTTCTTCAGAAGATAATCAGTAGGGCTTCTCTATGGAAGTGGGAAGCATTGGATTCCTATTTTCAGCCCTTTTTCTGGATCTCTAGTACAGTTGCTTGACCTTAACAAGTTAATTAAAAGGAGAACTTTTAATAACCTGACAAAAGTCAAGAACTTGTGAGCATATCTAAAGGTGAAGCAACTTAGAATCGGGTGGTAGAGCTGCTTTATTTGAATTAAAAAGAAAACCCTTTTTTTTCTTGGATTAACAAAAGTCTGAAGAATTTGTAGGTCAGTGCTTTTAGGGAAACTTGTTTTGCATAGTTTTACTAGTAATTTTTAAGAACAGTTTACTGAGACCACTTTAGAATGCCTTTAGCACTCTTTTACAACAGATGACAGTATTACAGAAACAGTTTTGAGATATATTAATATTCAGCAGCATTTCATATAATCTCACAAATTAATTGATAAAATGGCTCTGCAAATAAGAAAGCTTATCTTTCCATCTCTGGTAAAAGCCTCGAAGCTGTTGTTGCTTCAAATCCATGTCAGTGTGGGAATTGGGCTATGAACAGTCTAGTGATACAGAGCAAGAAGAGGGTATTTCACACAGCAGCTCGGTTTAGTCTTAGCTTTGTATTACCATTCGATAGTTGGTGCATCAGAAACACCCTTCTAGAGCAGCAGTGAGTTCTGAAGCTCCCAGATTTGCTGCTTTGCCTTTTTTAATTTGTGCCTTACTATTCTGAGAGACCTCTATCCAACGGCAGAAAGCACCTGGGTTTGTGCTTTGTCTCAGTGCTTTGGAGGTCAGTGTGCTCTAAGGAGGGTGAAAGCTGCTTGCTGAGTAGCCTGGGGCACCTTTGAGGTGAAGATTCAGCTTGTGCACCAGGCAAGATCCTGAGCTAAACATGGCACTTCAGACGAAAGGCTTTGCACAGTCTGTGGCACGGCCAGCTCCGAACTGGCTGCTTCTGGTTTCTAATTTCTCCCTGAGCCAGCAGCTTTAGGAGGTTTGTGCCACTGATTGCGAGTGCTCTGTGCTCCGGGTTAAATTAGCCCAGGAAACCATGGCACTGAGGGGAGTTTTCCAAGGGAATTTAAACATAAATTTACCGTTAAACATAAATTTATGTTTGAGCAAGCCAAGCATTTGCTGCAGCGATGACATAGGATGCATTCAGCAGTCAGTCTTTGTGCAGCTCCTAGTTGATCCTCTCCCCAACCCGGCGGATGATGCAGCAGTGCCTTTGTGGGAGAGCATAGTTTATTACCCAGTAGGTGCAATTTAAAAAGATCTAAGGGAGAGATGGCAGATGTGTGGAGAACATATGTCCAAGTAAGGTCAGTTCTATTTAGATGCCCTGGTATTTTTGTGTTTTGAAATGTCTTTTTGAGAAGTAGCAGTCTTAAAAGGAAGAGCAAAGCCTTGCCAAACAACATGCTGTTTGATTTTACATCAAACCATTAAGATGGGATAATATTCACTACAGGGAGAAAGAACAGCTAAATAAACACATAGAAACTTAAAAGGTACTGAAGTTTGGAGTAATCAGTGTGCAGTGTCCGGTGATGTCTACGAAAATGTACTAAAACAGCTCTGTGAATGTTGTCAGTGGAATTTAACCTAGGCTGTAATTACAGGGTTTTGCAGAGGCAATTGCCTCTGACAGGTTTGTATCAAAGTTTGTTGAGCCTGTGAGGTTCTTTTTTTTTCAGTGACCCATGACTCTGCCCTTTCTAAGTCATCAGTCTTAACCCCCAGCCAATATTGCCAAACATTTCAGGGAGTCCCTCAAGTCTTTACCTTCTCCACTGCTTTGATGACCTAAACTGAGCACTTCTATAACTGCGTGATGTGGTCTTCTGTGCCTTCTCCCTCTGGCATTTTCACCTATTGCCTTTGCTTCTTAAGTAGAGTTGCAGCTCCTTGAGAGGGCACCAGAGTGTCTCTGAGGCTGTGCAAGACTGAGCCTAGTGGATTTCTGGTCATGGTCAGGGCCTGTGAGCTGTGATTTATTTTTTTAAGAACGTGCTGTATTCACTAATGAAATAACTAATAGGAAAAAACTCCTGACAAAATGAAAAAAGTGGCAAAGAATTAGAAAAATACTACTCGGAGAGCAACAGATGATCCTTCTGTGTTCTTCCATGCCAATTTAATATTTCATGGTAGACAGTTTAGGGGTTTTCCCCATAATGCAAAATTCTTGGCAGCAATATAATGAAGTGTTAATTTTTAATGGTGGGATTTTTTTGGTTTATTTTTTAAAATTTTAATGTAGGGTTAGCCTCTTTGGCTGTTTTTTCTGTGTTGGTGCGTTTTTTCCTAATTCTTATGCCACCTAACTTATGCTATGAGGGACTTTCAAATTTAAGGAACCTTTCCCTCCCATCTCATCACTGGTGCATCCATTTTTTACTGCCTTAGATCTCTGGCTTAGTAAAAGCCAGAGGTGGTTTTGCTTCTCTTCTGTCATCTATCTGATCAGTGCTCCTCTCTGCCAGTCTGAGGGAAGGCCTGGTGTGCCAGCAGCCAGTTGTGAGCAGCACTGAGCAAAGCTTTCCATCTTTTCGAGTATTAGCTCCCAGTATGGATCCGACATCTATTCTCCCTGGACCCCCTGTGTCCAACTAATTTTCTGCTGGGTCTGTGTTCTGTTTTATTTACCACATGGTGCTGCTGCTGCTGCCGCTTCTTTCTAGTCATGGGTACAAGTTTGGGGCCTCTTTGGTGCCGGAATTGTTGCATGACCTCCTGGGAAGCCCCTGGTGTGGTGTTTATGATTCCACACCATGCTTCTCCCGTGTGTTAAGAGCAGAGCAATTCATAGGAGATGAACAGTATGAGGGAAGTGTAGGAAGGAGGCTGTTTCAGGTCTTAATGACATACCATGGTTTGACTCATTTGTACTGGTTATTCCAATTTTTGTGATATTTATCAGAAACCTATGGTACTGCTTCCCTGAAACCCCTGGCTCCTGGAGACACAGGATTATATGAAGAGCCTATCTGGGTTTTTTGTATTCATGTGCAAGTTGTTTGCCTGTTAGTGGAGACAGAATCCTTGGTCCTTAGAGAAAAACTTTAAAAATGTCAGCCAATAAGATTCTAAACCCGAAGGGAAGATTAAAAAAACAATGTAATATTTCTATATAAAACACACAACAAGGAAAAAAATCCCTCTGCAACTCTTTTAAGCTGTTTGTGAACAGTCTGGGCTATGGTGCACTCTGGGAAGTGAGTGTGGAGAAGACCCTGAAGATTTGTATCTTGTGTTGCTTTACCCCTTTTCTGAAAAGAAACAGAATGAGGGAGAAATAACAAAGAAGACTTTGAGGGGGAATTGTTCTTGAGGAGGGTATTGTGGATATCTTGAAAAGAACAATCCTCTGCAAACAGCTGCTGCTTTTCTTTTTATTTTTAAGTAGCTTTGAAATCAGGAGCTTGATAGCAGGGAGGGTGGAATCTTTTCCTACTTCTAGCTCAGAAACTAATATTTAGTCATGTAGGAAGGGTTTATGAAAGCAGATTCCCTTTACAAAGATGATTGTCACAGTAGTTTAAATTGTCTGCCAAGCATCGTAATGGAGTTTTACTACTATAGGAAAACAAAAGAAAAAGATAAGCTTAACTCAAACAAAAGAGAACAAAGGAGAGAGAACAGCAAAGAGCCTCGCTGATGACAGGAGACCACAGTGATTTCCCTGCAAGTAACAGCTCAAAAGGGGCTTCTAAAATTAGGTTAGTACACTGAATAGTCTCAGAGGCTGTAACAGGGCTAAGATAGTGCAGTAACAAGTGTGGGCAAACAGGTTTGTGGGCTCCAGAGCAAAGCCACCCTCCTGTTCTCCAAGGAGGGGCTCTGAAGGAGCATCATCTAAGGCCACATGACCATACAAAAGTTTTGTTGGGCAGAGCAGGAAAGAAATTCCCAAGTGGGAGAAATCATGAAGTGATGTGGACGTGGCCCAAAACAATTGCTGACAATTTCTTGCCATCCTTGTTCCTCTGGTAGAACACTTGGCTAATCCTGCCCTTCCCCTCTTTTCAGTTGTACTAAAGGCATGATGTAGGCCAAAAGATGATTTGAGAGATGGTGCTTGGGTAAGGCAGTGGGAAATGTTTTCCCTTGAGTTAAGCAGTTGTGAGGCACTGTTGCTGTCAGAAGCCAGAGCTCAGTACAAATCTTAAAATGTCATGTATTGCCCAGCCCTCGCAGTCTCTATGGCTTCCTGTTTTGCTTGGATTCCTGGAATTGTTTATTCATTATTAAATCTGAAATGAAGGAGTGATTATCAACCAGGTGAATAGTTCCTAGGACTGTAAGACATACTGTCTATTGGGATGTGGCAAGCAATCTCAGTTCCCAGTAATTCAGCTCTGATTTGGACATTTAGGCTTCCTGTAATGAGTATTTGTGTGTCTAGACTTAAACATAGGACATGAATCTGCGTGTTGTACTATTATGCTGAAATATGGAAAGACTTGCCAGGACTGTACTGCTGCTCTTCATGAAACACCCCGGGAGCTTTACTTTCCCTATGAAATGGAAAAAAATATATAGTACAAAGCCAAAAAACCTAAAACCAGCTTGACCATGCTACTTCTCCTCTTTAAATGTTGTGGTTTTGGTGGGAGTTTTTTTGTTGCTTTATTTTTTACATTTGCAAACTATGTATTGAAAGTAACTACTAGCAGAATGGCAAGTGTGTGGCAGATCTTCACCCCAAGCTCTCCTGCCCCATGGAGTCGGTGGTGGTGCTGCAGGTTGGGGGATTGGATGGTTGGACCTTGTATTTAGACTTGTATAATTTATCTCTTTCCTTGAAAATGCATCCCTAACATACACTCCAGAGCAGTCATTGTAAGCCTGCTGATTCTGCCCTTTGCCAGTGCCTGCATGAAGGACAGAGATAAAAAGGGTTGATCAGCTGGCACCTCAATGCAGAGAGGCAGCAGAAAGAACTGCAGGGCCTGTGTGGCCCAGGCTGCTTCTGGGAGACTTGTGAGTAACTTTACTTTGGCCATTTGTCATTCATGTGCATTTTCAGTGTAACTTCATAACCAGCTGATACCCATACTGCAGCTACTGTGTTGTAATTTGACAGGTATATGTTAAATTTACAGGAGGTTAATCCATTGGCGATAAAGGAGAGGCAATTTTTACAGATCTTGACATCAGTATCTTGCTGTGGATCAGTGTCTTGCTTGGATGTTGGATGCAAACCTGGCTAGGTAATGGTCATGAGAGTGATGGAGACAGGTGGGGTTTTTTCAGAAATTTATGGGATAATGTATGGAGCATGGCTTGGAAAAGGTCTGTCCTGGCACCAGTTCAGTTCAGTATTTCTGTTTTCATAGTGACTCGGATGATACAGAAGCAAGTGTCCTTACTAAGTCTGCAAATGATGTGAAACTAGGCTGGGCTGAAAATACATCACATAAATGATCTTGTAAAAAAATGGATCTGATTCACTGAAAACAAATGTAGAACAATCACATGGATTTGTGCAGAAGGCTTGCAGAAAAAGATCTGGAACTGTGGTGTGCAACAAGCTGAACATGAGTCAGCAATGCCATTGCTGTGAGAGCACTTTCCACAGAAATCAAAAATCCTTGTTTTTGAGAAACAGCCATCACATCATGTTGGCTGTGCTGCCTGCAGGTTACCTGGTGTCATCCTTCTACTCTGTGCTGTTCCCGAGACCCATGGGAATTCTCTGTGTCTGGTTTGGGGCACTGAGCTTCAAGGGAAAAGGTGAAGTGACTGAGTGGACTTGACTTGAGGCTGCTTACCCTGAAGAAGGTTGCCAGGAGGTGCGGTAATGGGCTTCAAGAGAGAAATCTGTTCTCTCTGTTCCTGGTGCAAGAAGCTTAAATTTAATCAAGCAGAAAAGCTAAACAGTAAGGCTGGGAGGATTTGGGAAGATAGTTTGAGAGGCCATAGGGTCTGTTTGACAGCCTTTAGCAAAAGGCAGGTGATATCTGTTAGGTTTATGGAGAGCTCTGGTGCCTTGTTTCCTGTAGATTACAGTGGCTGTTCCAGCTGTGCTGAATGCTGGCCTTTCTATGAAGGAAAGGCACCATTAGCAGCTCTGGCTGTGTTGTGAACCCCAGACAAGTGCTCACTTAGCCTGGGGAGCTCAAGGAGGATGCTGCAATCGTGGGACAAACTGAGATGAGGGGGAATGTGCTCTGTTTATCTCTATCCGTACTTCTGTACAGTCCCAATACAAACAGTTGTGTTGAAAGGTTTTATAAAATCCCCATGTCTGTTTGCTCCTGCTGTTGCACATATCCAGGGATGTCATGGTGAGTCTGTACCTATGTGCTGGGGGCTATATTTACATCTGTGGTTTCTGTGGTGGTCACCTTTTGTCTTGGGAACGTGTCATGGCTGGGATTGGTGCTGTGAAGCTGTAGGAGGTTCTTCTCCATGCAGGAAATGCCAAGACGAAATGCAGACAGCAGTCAATCACATACCTGCTCAGAGCATGGTTTGCAGGCTTTCTGATATGGGGGCAGTGTGTGTTCCTTCTGCTGCTGCCTCCTCCTCCCTTGTGTTGACACCACTTCAGGCACCACATGATGTTTATGGACCCCCATAGTGACCTCAGTCAATGAAATGAGCTAAACTAAACATAACCATTAAAGAAAACTGTTGTTTTGCTGAAGACTTTTTTTGGCTTAAGTGTGGTTCCCCACATGAAGCCACAGACAGCTGCACCAGCCCAAGTGGGTTTTTTGAGCAGGGAGAGGAATGAATGGAATGAGAGAGCTTGGGGAATGCGTGAACTTTTACTTGTGCCAGGAAAGCATGCCTTGCTACAGCCCAAAGACTCCCACACCCAGAGCAAATGGCTCAAATCCAACTGCTTTGGAATCTGTGGACTTCAGGTGTGCCCCAGAGGCTGTGTGTACCACGCAGGTGTAGCATCTGTCAAGTAGCAAGCATGTAATTTGTATTCTGTTTTCTATGTAAGCATTAAATTACATGCTGTTATAGTTTTGAAGGAAGGTATTTAAAGCCATCTAAACTCTAATAGAAACAAGATTTCAATTATTCTTGTAATGATAAAGATAAAAGTTTTCTAGTTTAGCTAGAAAAAGCCCTGTTCTTTAATGAACCTCAGTAATTAGAAATGCACTAATCTATTACTGAATTTCTAATGAATAATCTATAGATTTAGCAGCTTCTGTCTTTTATCCCCTCCATTTATAAAATTTCCCAGTAAGCTACATATTTCCCACTGTGCACTCATAGAGCATGGTACTGTCTTGCCATATGGTTGCTTTCCTCTAGCAATTAATAGGACTGCAAAGGCCTCTGAATCTATGGGGACTGTATATTTGCTTGTGGTCTTGTCAGAACAGGCAGCATTTTGAAAGGCAATTTCTCACATTTATGTACACCGAATAACAAGTTGCCCAAATGACAGCATAGTAGAACTTAAACAGAGAAATTTGGTTTGTACAATTAAAAAACCCACAAACCAACAAAAAAACCCCTCAAAAATCAAACCAGAGTGGCTGTATTGTTTCAAGTTTCTTAGGTCACATTCAAGAACTAGTTTTTATGTCTGGATGCATGTAATCAGTTTCCTGGCAAATGTATTTACAAGGGCATTGTTTACAGTCATTTTTTCCCCTGTATTATTTAAAAATTAATATGACCCCAAACAAGTAAACCTGAAGAAATCAACTAACATCTGTAGAGATGTAATAAGGGATGGAGGAGAAAGATTATGGAAACAATAATCAAAGGTCTCTATTTAAAAAAGGGAAAAGGGGATTGCATAGCATTGTGTTGATGTTGCTGTTGCTGTGGCACCTTTAACCCAGCTACATGAGCACTGAAGCATTTCAAGAATATTTTAGATTCTTTCCACACAGGTTTTTCTTCTGAGATTAAAACTATAGGCACCTTTTAAGAACAATCTTTGTCTGAATTATCTTTTCCTTGTGCTTCTGCAGCCTACTTACCTGACATTTGAAAGTGGCTATGCATGATTTACTTCTCCTCATAGCTCGTGTTGTGCATCATGGCAGGAGCAGTTCTGCTGAGAGCCCCACAACATTCAGAGATTGGAGCTGCTCTGTGGTGGAGCATCACCAATGCTGCAATACCCAGTAAACTGGGATATTGTTTTGTAGGGATATCCAGGAAGTGTCTGACAGGTGAATCTGACCAAGGCTCAATGAGAGAGGTTTTGTGTTCTCGTGCAGTGTGGGCTGCTCTTGAAGAAGAAGGTGTCTCAAGAGTGAAAATATGGCTCAATTGCTTCAATGGAAATCTAAGAACCTGGGCTTGTTAATGGCTTTTGGGGAACCCTGAATAAGCCTCTTGCTTTAGAACTATTTAGACTGTAAACATGTGGAAGGTGGAACATGTCCCCTTCTGCATATAAAGTGCCTACTGAAAAGAGACTCTTTTCTGCATGTGTCTGAGATAATATTAAGGATATCTTTATGAGTGGAGTTTAGTTCTGCTGGGGGAAGTGGGATGTGGGAAAGATGTATTGCATCTTCTGCATAGAAATCTGTACAGCACTGGAGGACCTTGTGGGTTAACAAAGCTGACACTCTGAGGAAGTCAGGAGGTGTTTTAGTGCACCAATATTGTGGTGATTTGAGGGCTTGTTTACTTGCCCACCCTTCTGGAGGTTGTTCAAAACCTATTTTTTTTTCCGTGTATCAGGAAAGGGAGGCAGAGAGGATGATGGTAACTAATCCTTTTGTGGTGCTGGAGATGATGACTTTATTCAGGCTGTTAGGTTTCAGTGGGTCTGCCTGGAGACTAGCTTAGGGCAAGGGATTACAGAGCTTGAACCAACTATCAGATGCAGAGTTGCAGTGCACTGCCAGCGGGTCTCACCTCAACTCCTGCTTATGGTCAAGGCAACATGTCTGCTTTTTGTGCAAACTTTGATTCCAGGATACCTCCCAAGCACTTTGGGGAAAAGTTTTCCCCACACCTCCAGCTTATCTCTGAAAGATCAGCATCTGTATATTTTCCCTTCTTCCTCTGCCGCCCCTGCACCCTGGAATGGAAACAAGAGTATGTCACATTCAGCTGTGCCCTGTGAACTTCAGGCAGTTTTGAGCAGATGCAAAGAATGCCAGGTAATTTTCTCTCTGCAAACCTGTTGAATCTATAACAGAAAATTTGTCCAGGGGTTTTAGTACAGCAAATGCAGCTGTCGCTCTGGTGTTGCTGTTAAAGATGCTTATATGATCTGACAGTGTTAATGAGTGGGTAACATCAGCTAAGTCTGAAAAGCTATTGCACAGGAAGAATCCATTAAATGTCATGGTTATGGACACATTTTGCCTTTTTAGCTACCCTAATGAGGAAAGAAAGTGATTTATTGTGGAGTAACCCAAATGAATTTGGAGCAGTTAATCAGTTGATCCTTTCCCATTAAATGTCTTCAGGTAATACCTGGTCTGGAAGTGACTGAAATGTTATGGTGCTTCAAGAAAAGTTGATGTGTTTATATGTGGTGCAATAATATCAAACAGCAGAGTGAATAGGAGCTGTACTTGTATTTTGGGTTTCTTGGCATATGAGTGGTGGGGAGGTGTCAGCCCCCTTCTATAGTGGCTAATTACATTTCTCACATGACATTTCTCTCTCCTTGACATATCCCATCATTCACATAAGTCATGATTGTCACCAGCCCCCCCAGCATCTCCTGGACTTGCTTGAAATATGAAGCCATTTGTTTAGGGAAAAAAAAAACCCAGTGTTTTTTTTCTGCTGCCCTAATTTTCTCACCAGCTTAGTTGAGATATTCCGTGAGGGTTTTATTCTCATAAACAAGCTTATTCTCCAGATAGGCTTTTTTCAGATGTCCCAGCCCAGTTAGGTACCTTGGTTTCCATTGTGTTTGTTACCTGCAAGAGGAGTGTGTTCGATGTGGTATTTTTGTAAATAGAAAAACGTATTTATATTCCATACTTAATAGAATACAGCTCTTCTGTGTATTGAGTCTGAGCTGGCAAAGCTTTTTTTAAGTAGGCATTCTCTGCATGTCTGAGTGTCCAAACAGAAATATTCTGTGTACATAATGTATTAAAAAATGACACCAGCTTCTTGTCTTCTGGAGGACAAGAAGGTTTTTATTATTTTAAAGGCCACTCAGGGAAAGGAAACAGTACAGTTGTAGTGATTTATTTGTATTGCTGCTGTTGTACCAGTATCCCATTTAAATGGTTTTATTCCAGAACAAGAGTCCACATTGGAGGTAACAGCAATTGCAATAGCTATTCCAGTAGCTGTTGTAACATAAATTAATGCAGTGCAGCTTCTTGGGAAGATGCTGAGGTTTTGGTCTGGTACAGGGTAGCCCTTCTGCCTAGTCTTCAAGTAAAATCTCATAGGAATGGGATCAACACTGTGACTTGGAGAAGCATGCTGCCCACTTTCTCTGACTTCAGCACAAACATTGCTAAAAGCTGCTCAGAATTTCTGACTTTGTTTTTATTAATGAAAATAATTTCACTATGATGTTGCCAAACTATGTTGAAAAGTTGTTTTCCCTTTACTTAGGCACTGCTGTGCCAGCAGATGTCCAGTTTCTGCCTCTCTAATTGCATTTTAAACTCTTCCCCATTAACTAACTCCCACCTTATTAAGTACTCCAGGAGATGTCAACCTTCATGGTTTGTTTTTTTTTTTTTACCTCAGAAGTCAGGATTGAAACCTGACCAAGCAATGAAACATTAGATTTAGATCTAGGAAAGGGTTTCCTGTGCTTCTTACAAAAATGCATTTAATGTTTCTGTGTGAGCTGTAAATGGGGACAGGAAACATTGCAGAATTATTTAGGTTGAGATTGAGGAGCAGAAGTGGGGTCAGGGATATGTGGGAGGGAGGACAGAAAGGTGGTGGGTGCAGTACAGGGCATTCAGCACAGGAGGAATTAGACCCGAGGCTGAACCTTGCTGACTCCTGAATTAGCAGGAGTCTCCTGGAGACACAAGACTTGGATGTTAAGGTGAGCTGCTCAGTCCAACATGGCAGTGAATTCTTGATGACAGTTATTGATTCAGGTCTCAGAAACTGGCATATATATTGGATTTTAGAGGTGATGTGTTGGTCCATCAGAGAGGAGCAGTTATGGCTCTCTCCCTGACAAATGGATGCAGTCATAAGACCAGCAATTGCAAGACATTAAGCTTGAATGGATCTAACTGGCTGGGACAATTAGGGTGGTGCTCTTCTGGAGGGGATGTTTGTCTAAATAGGGAAAAATCTGGAGGTTAGAAAAGAAAAAAAAAAAAGGCATGACTTAAAACCATTCAAGTCTTTGTCCTTTGCCAAAGGCCCTGCTGAAAAGTATAGTAAAGGAAGATGAGGGAATGTCTCATATATGTATGTATGCATATATAAATGTGTAAAATACATATAAATATTCTTATTTAGGGGACAGCAGAGGGAATTTGAAAGGTTATTACTTGTGGAAGCACGTAACACATCTCATGTCTTGAACTGGTAAACTGATACCAGGTGAGCTGCCATATATCTCTGAAGATCTTGTTCCTGAAAAAGTCTGTCAGCCTTCTGATCTTGTCCTGAAGTATGTGACATGCTGTGTAGCCATCTTAATCTTTTTTATTCTTAGTTAAAACGGAAATGTTCCAGATGTGTTCTTACTCTGTCTGACCTTGGGCTCATGTTTCCAAAGGATCTGTGCAGCTAATAAAAACTGGCGCTACATGGTGGGAAGTGCCTGATACTGTATCAGGGCAGTATACTTTGAATACATTCCAAAAGTGAGTTACAGTTAACCTGGAACATTGCAAGCAGGTACCAGGATAACAGTGTTGCCTTGGCTGTGATAAATTGGTGGCCTCGGGGACTCAAGATTTAGGTAATGAAAAACTCTGTTGTTGCCTTCTGCTGTTTCCTCAAGTGGCATTGAATGCAAAATCCTTCAAGATTTTTGAAGAGGAGCCTGGGAAAAATCAGGTAGGTGGAAAGATAGAAGAGCTGGAGGTATGTAAGGAACCCCAGCTGCACTTGCAGTCTGTGACATTTTACATAATAAGAAGGCACAGCACTGAAATACCATTCAACTGTAATGCAGTAAACTTTAACTGAGTTATAACAATAGTTTGGGGAAATCTGCTCTTATTGGTCTAAATCTGGAGATTCATTTGGGGTTATTCTGTTTCAAAATTGTGCAGTTTAGAAAAAACTATGGTCTGGTCCTCTATTTCTTTAGAGCGTTGCTTATCGGAGCACTTAGGATAAATCATGTCCTTGTTGAAGTCAGTGGCAGAGCTCATGCTTGTTTTGATGCCAGGTTTTATCCATCAGAAATTGCTGAACATTATAGAATTTGGTCAGATGTAATCAAAATATACATGCAAATTGGTATCATCTCATAATGTAGCAAATATGGGGGGAGTATCTTTCTCGTGGTGGTGTGAAAGACACATCTGTGCATATTTTTAGTGCACCTATATTGTGATGAACAAATTTAGATACTATGTCATTATGATCACAGGGGAGAGACATTTGCACTGTCATTGACTGATAGCTTCTGCTCAGTTCTCATTCTTTCATCATAAAGAGACTAGGGGTTATGATGGACAAGGCAGAAAAAATTATGTAGCTATTTGCTGGGGTTTCAGATGCTGGTGACCTTCTCTCCACTACTGGGTTGTCAGATGCACAGTGAATGGTGAGAGGCAGTGGGGTTTCATTCCTTGAGAGAAGGGAGAAAAAGTACCTATGCATTAACTGGGATTTAACTCTGATATAAAATTACTGAGTGCTCATTTCAGAGTCCTGTGTGGATCTCCTTAAATCACTGTTATATTGGGATAGGGTTTTGAGATAGTTTCTCAAAATATCTGAGGTAATTTCTTAAAATATAAGATACACTTTTCAGAAGCCTAATCTGACTTTTCAGAGAAAAACTCAGAACATGATGTGCTGATGGTGGGATTTAGGTTCTTTACTTGGTACAATCAATCAGTTCACTAATTAAACTCTTCTTGAACCTTTAAGAAAATCATAAATTAAACAGAACTGCTATTTTAAAACTCGGCCTTTAAAAACACTGAGGGGGAAGATTACCTCTTCCAAGTTATCTGAATCAGCGTGGGAACCTTTGTTATCCAACATTATTCATTTTAGGGAATGCAGCTTGTGAATCAGAAATGGGGCTAGGGTGTTGGGGGGTGGGGGGAGGGAAGTATCCTATTTTACCTTCCAAGCAAGAATTTTAACTTGAAAGCTAGCTCTTTTCTCTGCTTCCCTGCTAATATAATGGGACATAGCAGTGGAGGAGAAGTATGAGAAAGCTAGTTGGCAGAGTTGTAGGCAAGTTGGACAGTGATGAGGTAGTTTTGGAAATGGCTGTGTGAAGTTGCATTTCTGTCAGGTATTGTAAGAAAATGGGATCAACCTGTTCCTTCAGCATGAACCAGTGTGTGCCTCGATGGGTTATGAAGAGGAGCGCAGGTGGGGTGTACAAGCACTTCTGGATAAAATGAGCTATATATTTGTGGTGTGTTATTTAGGAAGCTTTGATTAACAGCTCTCCATGAGGTTTCACAGTCTACTCAGCATTTCTGTCACCAGGTATTGTGGGAATGAAGAGAATATTGCTGCTGTTAAGGCAGTCATAAAAGAATGTGTAAAGTAAGTATTTCTGGTAGCATGGTGAGTCTCCTCACCTAGGGTTTTGAATTAAAATTTCTCCATAAACATGTACAGTGGTCAAAGGAGAGAAATCTGTAAGACTTTTGAGAAAAAGCTAATGTATCGTGTTGACACCTGTTAGAGTGTGACATGAGATTCCTTTTATGCTGTATTGACTAGAGGCGTTCCCTTCCTTTGTAGTGGCATTTGGAAGCTAATCAGGAGATAGGAGCTTATGTCTCATTTCTGTAATGTAAATTCCAAGTGCTGCTGGGGGGGCTTTTAATAGTTAACTGCTTCTGTGTCATTTTATTAAGTTGCAGGGTGTCCCATAGTTAAATGCAAATTATCCTAATAATACATTTTTAAAATATTCCATAGGAATGTACGTATACCAGGAGGATGGAGAGTGGGGAAGAGGAGGAAAAGGAAGGCAGTAGGGTTTTGGCTGGGCTTCTAATAAAACTTGTATAATTGAATAGGTGCTAAATAAGAGCAGCCTCTAATGACAGTAGGTGAGCAGAATGACAATTAAGGCTATGTACTTCAAGCTTAAAACCAGCAATAAGGGCAATAAATATACCTGATATTAGGTAGACAGATAACAGAAAGTTTAAGATTTAATAAAAATGAGCAATGTTCTTTCTTCAGAGAATCTTCAAAAAAGATTCCTGTAGCATTGTATCATGTCCTTTCTTTGTCCTTAATCAGCTGCAGCAGAGGCTTGGAGTTCAATATGTATTGACTTAAAGCATATGCTGAAGTCTGAACTGCTTGGGTTTCAAATCTTCGATTGTCGGGAACAGCATACTAATCTGGGTTAAGATACCTGTTCTTTAAAAGTTAATTCTGCAGTGTAGTCACACTTTTAATTCTAACATATTAAACTTTGAGCTGTTTAAAAATCCATGCATCCCTACCACTGAGCAGCTTTTTGGAAGAGTAAGCATATAACTTATTACAGAGCTCTGATTGCCTTGAGAGCAGTATTGCCTGTGTCCATTAATCTCAGTAACATTATATACACATAATATATTGATAAAATGTTAATGACCTAACTTAATGCCAATAAAAGCTGGAAATGAGGGTGTAGGAGTTCAAAGTGTAGCACTCTTTAGCTTTCAGTCATTCTGGTTGGTTTATTTGTTTGCTTACTGATAAGGTTTTTAAAATCTCTCCCTTCCTCCCAGTATTGCCACCAGACTGTCCACAAAAGCACACGTTGTGCCCAGATTCTAAACTAGCTATTCACACATCCAAGGATGAGAAAGTCCTCAGACTGGTCACTGCACAAATGTTTTGATATTCTACTCTTCTTTGCCAGTTGGTGCAGTTCTTTAGGCACCTTCTTTAGGCTCGTTGTACCAGTGTGTCAGCCAAGAGCTGGTGCCTGCCCAGTCCCGGCTGGCACCCGAGACTGAGCTGTCTCCTGACATGCCAATCACTTAGTCTTGAGTTAAAAGGCAGCTGGTAGAGAACTGGTCTGCTGCTGTGGGGAGGAGCACACCAAGTGGAATGGTCTGATTTGGAGCCTCTCATCTGTGCTGACAATCAGTAAAACCAGCAGCAAGCACTTCTCAGTTGTTGCTAAGCCAGGCTTTGCTGCTGGTGCCTCCACAGCACAAGGAAACCTGATGGATTTCTGTAGCTGGAACACCAAGAAAAATGCAGCCTGGGTAAGGTATTAAGGCTTCCAAGTATTTCAGTTAAAACATAAATCTGAACTCTGCAATTCATTGAATGGACAGAGGAGAAACAGCAACAAAATAAATGTAGAAAATAGTTCATGCTAATGACATTTAACAGCCCTGCCCTGCAGTGCTCATATGGGGAGGAGGCTAGTGTGTTGGTTATTGAAATCTTACATAATGTGTGCTGGAGGGCATTAATACAAATATCATAATATATTTTAAATTTTCCTCCTCCTAATTAAATCAAATGAAGCTGATGGTGATCCTTATAAGATATTTCTTGAGAAGAGGGAAAAATGAATTGAGTGTAGATTCTGTATGTTGAAGGTTAATTCTAATAAATCAGAAAGCAAAGATCTTGTAATAGGAAAGTATTTTCTGCACTTGCCCAATTAAATGTTAGAAGCTGGATAATGGAATAATTGTAGTTAGTCAATTGCTACAAAGTCATAATAGCTTCAGTACAACTAAGACTCCAAGGCAGTAAAATGCCAGTAGTAAAATAATAAAATCATTATTTCAATAATAATCTCAAGTTAATTAGAATAAGGCAGTGCAACATATTTTTAATACTAGACAAAAACAATTAGCGTAGTACTTAGTAACAACATTATCCTTATTATCTGAAAGACAAAATAGGATTAATACAGCAGTAAAGCATTGAAACCGTATGTTAACAAAAGAACACAGAGGAAAAATGACTTTGTAAATAGCCCAAGCTCCAGCACAAGTAATCGAAACTTCCACATCCAAGGAAAGGAAAATTTGGCTGTAGCAGATGTATGGATGAGTTTCTTAATAAGAGTATTGTCTTTTCCCTGTGCCAAATGTTTATCTGTGTGACTTCTTCACAAGATGTCTTGAGTACATTTTGATTATTCCTCCCTCTTTTTTTTTTCCTGACAAGATTGAGACATGATATATGCCCACATGCCTGCCTGAGTACAAAATAAGTAAAAGTTAAGGCTAGAGGGATTATTTAAATTATGGTTTGACCTCCTGCAAAGCACAGACCAGAGAATTCTGCCCTCTTACTCCCATGTTATCAGGCTGACATTTGAAGCAGATGTGTGTTGTAGTTGCCCCAAGTTTCAGGGCTGCTTTACAGCTTGTGTCAGTCAGTACTGTGACCCCATCACTTCTTAATAGGGTGAAAAACTGCAGTAGATTTTGTTGCAGTTGCCCTGGTGGAGATCTGGAAGGCTGAGAAAACATTACGTGTTCACACCAAGCCTCATCCTGTGGCTGTAGCCAGCATCCCTTGGGGACAGGTGAACACAGGCTTTCTACTTGCATGGAACAGTCAAGAACAAAATGCTGATTTTTGTTCTTTAAATCTTTATAGTTGTTTTCTAGCTGAATGTTATGGCACTTTCACTTTGGTGCTTTTGGATTGTCATTATATGTTCAGGTTTTGAGGTGGAGCAAACACTCCTGCTCAGCCTTACCTGCATTGCTACTCCTGAGGAAAACAAGGTAGTCCTTCCCCAAGAGGGAAAAACTAGTTCAAGTCCTCTAAACTTCACTGTCTTGCTGCCTCTGGGCTGAAGAGGGGGGACCAGGACTGATTTGGAAATGGTGACCTAGATGAGAAAAGCCTTGCAGAGTTGTGGTGCAGAGAAGGGATGGGGAAGGGGCTTAGGGAAGGTGAGAACATGGAGGTCTTGGAGCTTTCCTCACAATGCAGTAGATCAGGAGTGATTAATGTCTGTGATCTAGCAACAGTTCTTTGGAAAATAAGATATTCCTTGAAAACCTTGATCTTTTTGCTTTCTGTGTGTATTTTACTCAGAAATACATATGCTTGCATTTTGGCAGACTCCTCATTAGTACTGGTAGAAGAAAGGCTCTTTTTTGGAGAAATTTGGCTGTTCAGAGCAATACCAAGAATTCCTGCACAGCTATCAATATCTACATTATAATATCTGCCATGTTGCAATAATATTTTGTAATTTAAGCTCAAGGACATAAATTCAAGAACTGCAGTACGGTCAATAAACTAAAAAATTGCTTGGTCTGGATAATTAGGGCACTGATCTTGCATTACATTTTAACCTACATGAGACCCTGCTGACTTGACAATGTTAGTTACTTCCTTTTCTTGTAACATGTTAAGCTGCTTTGGTCTAGCATAGTTGCCGAAAAAAGGGCCATGGATCTGTCCCACCATGTCTAGTCCTATTTTACAATACAACTGCTCGATAACCACTCTATTTTACAGTACAGCTATTTGATAACCACTAACTAGTTTGCATTCCTGGAAGGATCCAGGAGATGGACTGTAGGAGGAAATGCTCTCAAAACTTAACTTCAGTTTGTTAGAATTGGCTGCTAGCATTTTATTCCTTTTTGTTATCAGTTAAATTTTTCCTATGAGTTGTGTATTCCTCTTGAGTTTTATCACTGGGAGTAATGCCTGACATTTTGCTGGGGAGCACAGGGTGGTGGAGAAGGTTAGGAAACTTCCCTGTTTTCTGTTGTGATAATTTCCAGTTTAATCTCGATAAAATAAGAATCCTAATGTGATGTGTCCTATGAGATTGATTTGTAGCATTATGCCTCCTGTTAATTATAACCTGCTGTGTGGGGAATAGGTAAGAGAGGGCAAAATCATACATAGAATCAAGTATTTGAAACAATCAAAATATATAAGCTAATTTCCTCAAATGTATCTCAAAGAGAGAGGCATCTCCCAAAGGCCCTCAACATGATGGGAAAGCTCCTATTTTCTGCAACATCCTAATGTCTGTGTGTTGTTTGAGATTTTCATGATGCTGTCAGTTGCTACAGACATATGGCTCCAATTGATTTCTCCTGACAATAACAGTTAGCAGCACTCATTTCTCCACAGCAAGAATGAGGCACATCTGTTATAAATTTCTTGTCTGTCAAGGACCAGTAAAGACCTATCTGAAGAACATCCTTTTTAGTCTTGTGCTTCTCCTACCCTACCCGCCCCATCTGAAGCGTGGTTGTGGCCTGCTGTTCAAGACTGGCTATTTAAAGGACATTTCCATGGAATGGTGTGTATAATGAGCATTGATTTTTATCAAGAATATATTGCTGTGAATAAATAATTCCTAAGCACACTTGCTCATTTTATTCTGGGAATTCTTAGCTGCTCAGAAAGGGCTTTGGAGTCTGGTTTGGTTTCTACTCAGACAGTGATTTTGCCCCTTAGTCCCATTTGAGGCTATAGGTGATTATTTTGGTCTGTACTTTGCATGCCTAAAAGGTTTGGTTTATTTTGAGTCTGGGCTTAAAGATTCCTGAAAACTATAGTGGGACCCAACATAAGTGACAAAAAGGCATCATCTTCTGCAATATGGCAAATATACATAGAAATGCTTCTCCAGGATAAGGTTATCCCTCTGCTACCCAAACCCCTTTGTTTCATCTAGATCTTCTATGGGTCTCTTCTGTGGTTGAATGCCTGGGTGCACCTTCAGACAAGTGCAGTCTGTGAACTTCTTTTATCACCTTCTTTTATTTACCTGTGAACACCTTTTATCACGGGTTTAACTTTGAAGGACAAATTGGTGCAACTTCCTGGGTGGAATATTCCACTGGCACTCAGGTCTGATCCTGCATCTTAATTCTGGTTTGACTGATGGCCATCAGATGAAGCCAGGTAATGATTTGTCTTCTCTGCACCTCTGTTTTTCCAGTGCTGACAGTCTTTGCAAAATGCTGTGGTATCTCACATTGTGCAGGACTTTGTAAGAGCACTTTCACCCCGCTATGAGAACTCCATGATGTGGTGGGAGCAAAGGAATGTGACCTTCCAGTGTAGGCTCCAACGTGTTCCTGTTGATCTCATTCCCCAGAATCACAAAATGTAAATATCTAACAGGTATGGGAAGTTTGTCTCTGTTGGCACTGCAAGCAAGACATTCCTGCCTTCCAGGTGGAAGGGTGAGAACAATGGACAGGCACTGCAGATATTTTGCTTCTTCTCTGACTGACACAACTCACTTGAGGATGATTTCTGCTCCTTTGCTCTGCCCTTCACCTGCCCTAGGGGTGGCTGTAATACCACAGAGCAAGAGCACCTACTTTTTACCCTTTCCTTCAGCAGGAGGAATGTGTACATTGGCCTGGGACCTTTACCCTTAGACTATGCAAAGATACAAATTTTTGCTTTACAGGTATGTATGAGGCTTAATGAAGTTTAATTTTGACTTTTCTTTGAGATTGCATAAAAATGATAAAGTTTCCTTTCCTGCTTCTCATTCAATAGCACAAGCTGGGATTCATAACACTGCAAGGAAAATATTAATTTAAAAGAAAAATCCTTTCCCTCAATTTTAAATTGAATTTAAAATGAAGAAAGACATCTCTTTTCCTCCCATGGTAATCTTTCTTTTTTTTTTAATACAACATATTATAACGTCATAAATACAAATGTAATCTTATTAAAAGGCATGCAGCAAGTGCTACTTTATTAGAAACTTTTTAAAAATAATAATTTACCAAGTTGAAATATTAATGTAGCTGGCTGGAAATTGCAGATTTTTGCTAGGGCATAGTCATTCCTTTAAAAAGCAAATTAAAGTAGATATATTTTCAAGAAGTCAAATTTCCAATAGTGCTAGCTTCTTATTAGCATATTCTGGCACCACTATATATTTTTTTTTTCTTAAAGCACTAATATTTAGTCAAATGTAAAGTTAAAAAAAAAATATATTTTCTGCCCCTTTCCCCCTGTATTCTGCATTGTCTGTAAGTGGAGTACAAACAAAATTATCTTAAACCTCAATTTGAGTGTAACTTGGCTTTTGTATAGTACAAATAAACTTACATCAACCCAAGGCCCTTGCCTGTGAATGACATAATGTGTGTGTAACACCTTCTCACTTGCCTAATTCTAAGGGGCAGAAAGGCACTCTGCTGAATATCTCAGCTACCTTGGACTCAGTGGCAATTAAGAACTTGCAGCTCTTTCAAGAATTTCTTTCCTTCTGACTTGATATATTCCTTACTGTGACCTGAGAAGCACCTTTTTCCTTGTTCCTTTCCTTACCTATACTGAAAATAAGGAATAGTTATTGATTACTTGTTGCATAATGGGCTCTAATAAATTTACATTTAAGATAAAATTCTCCAGTGGAGTATTTCCAGCTAAATCAGGGCCTAGTTTCTTTGCATTAACACCACTCTGCTGCAGCAGGGTGGCTAAAAATTGCAAAAGCAGCCTCCTGCTCCATGGCTTTTTTTGTTGTAGTGTTTAGACTTACAGAGTGGGTTCCTAATAAGAAATAATGGCAATTGCAAGTCATGACTGGTCCCTGGCCCCATGTGCACCAGTCCATGTGATGTTTCTGTTGCAGCTTGGTTTTCCCTGTGTTTGGGTGCTCTCTTCTTTGCCCTGTCCCCAGTGTGCCCTGGCAGAGCTGCTGTGCACTCCTGGATCCCTGTCACTGCCCTTCTGTTCCAGCTGCCTGGAGCCAGGAGAGGCTGTTGTGTTCCTCTCCCAAAACATTTTATTTCTGTGATCACTGCTGAGAGCAGTGACCTTGTCACTTGCTTACCTTGTCAGACCTGCCACCTGAATGTGGTCTGCAAGCCAGACCAGACTGTATCTCTGAGTATTTTGTGTTCTTTCTGTGTAGCATCCCTCAGAAATGGTCCTGCTGCTCCATTCACCCGCCACACGGCTCCCAGGGTTCTGTCCCTGAGCAGGTTCTTCACTGGTCTTGTGAAAGCTGCTGGGATGATTTGTTTTCAAGCCTGTCTCTTTGAGTCTGGGACTGGTTTTCTCTATTGCACCAACCTCCTTCACCTTCCCTGTGGCTCAGTCTTGTCCCTGATTCCTTGTCCCTGAGGCTGGCTCTGGCCTCTTGCTGCTGTTCAGTTTGGAAGCCTCCGCCTCTGTACCTCTCTTCTGTGTACGCTGTGTTTTTGGGGGGTGAAAATGAGGATTTTTTGCTTTTTTTTTTTTTTGGTTTTTTTTTTTTTTTT
>VXAC01004155.1:563775-599342 GCA_013399225.1 Rhipidura dahli | reverse complement strand
GTGGTATTCGGTGATTGTTTCGGACTTCCAAAATCCTGGCAAGTCCTAGTGACCATCCTAATAGGGTAATGACTTCAGCCATCTCAGTTAGAAGCTAAGCTTCTTGCAGTGTCTTGGTATTTCAGCAGATGTGCTTAAACCAACTTCTTATCTTAAGTTTGTATTTTTTATTTCCTATCAGAGCAGTGCAGTAAACAGAGGGACACAGTCCATGTGAGCAAAGAAGATCTCTCTAAGTGCTGTGTTAAGATGGATCATATCAGTTGCCAAATGTGCTCGCTCTACATCAGTCTTTATATTCCTGCAGCTTTAAATCTAATCACATACAGTAGATGATACTTTCTAATCATTGGGGTTTTTTTTTTAATAGCTATTGCAAGTCCTGTGTTCAAATCGGATTTGGTTGTCAGGTGGCAAGTACCTTGTGTATATGGATGCCTCTTTGCAATACATCAGTTTGCTCATCAGAGAAAATTACAATGTCAAGAGTCCTATTCATCCCCCTCCCTGAAATTTTGATGCATGTTTTGTAGAAGTCATGAAAGGATTTAAATCCAAAGCTGAAAAGCCTGACTGGAACTGATTGCTTTGAGTTTCTTGTTTACAAAATAGGAATTAAGGGTTAAAAAAAGAAAAACAACAAGAGGTTTTCTTATGAATAGACTTACTTCTGATTTCTCTAGCAAAGACTGTGATGTGTATGGAGAATGTAAAAAAGAATAGCAGTAAAAGCATATTTAATGGTGAGCAACTTTTTGATGAAAACTCATTTTTGATAGTCTATGCAGTATTGATAGAAGTTCTTTGTAAGATGAAGCTTTGCTGATCCCTGTCATGGATAGGAGGAGAAATGTTGTCACAGAGCAAACACTGATATGCTGTCAATATTTAATGCATTTGTTATTCAAAAAGTAATTCTGTTATTTTAATGTATTTTAAAATTGCTTAGAGTAAGAGAGGATGTCTGTGTTGATATGAATATCTCTTTTTTGTTGACAAACTAGAACACAGAATATCACCATGAAGAAATCTTTTCAAGTATTGCATAAAAGGGTGAATCTCTTTTTCAACACAGACACTGGCTGTATGGGAGATGGAATATTCTTACAGTTCACAGTGAAAGCAAAAAAGAAGAAGCATAAAATACAGAAATAACAACTGTGGAACACACGCCCAGGGGAGTTATTTTCTTGAGTAATTAAACTTTGTCTGTGTATTTGGGACCATTCTGGGGCTTTCTGAGTCAAGTGGGGACTGAGTACAAAACTGTATTGTAATTAAATAGCCAAGCAATCTGCTTGGGAAGTGAGAAACCTGCAGCAGTCAAAAACCTTGTTTCCTGCAGGTGGGCTGAAGTCTTCAGGAGGATTCTTATGTTCCTTACAAAAACAATTATATTTGTCAGGCTGCAGGCTGTACACCAGATTTGTCCAGCCTTTCAAGGCACAGTGCTTTTGTTGTGTTTTTAGTAATTTAAGTGCTTGTAATAACTGTAGGATTAGTAGCACTGGAGATGGGAGTGTTGCAGAGTGGTTGAGACTGCAGTGGGAAGGGAACAAGGACTGAGCCTTCCTGGGAAGAGGCACTCTGGGGGAAGCCAAAGCTTGGACATGGAGTGTGTGGCTCTTGGCTGTTTTCCACCCATGCTAGAACTGAGTTCTCTCCTGGCAGGAGCAACCTGACAAGGTTGATGGGGAATGCTGTGTGCCTCTTCCCACTGATGCCGTGTGCTCTGCTCTCTGCTCTCAGCCAGAGCTGATCTGCAGTGACACTCAAGAAAACTCTGTGTTGTTTCCAGCACTTGTGTGCACTGAGCTCCTCTTCTCAAAGCTGCCCCTTGCTTAAATCATGGTGTTCATTTGAGCTGGCCCTGGGCCTGGCACAAAGTTGAAGCATCCCTTTGTTCCTTACAGAGCTCTTTATCTCCTCTTCTTTCACTCTTGTGCTGTGAGAGCACTTCTTGCCTGAAGATCAACATTTCTGAGTGCTCTAAAATCTAGCTCTTTATGAGGCTTGTTTTGAAAATTGATGAAACAAGGAGCTAGAGGGTGGAGTGAGGTATTGGAGACTGGAGAGGGTGAGGATGAGCACACCAAGGCATGGCCAGGCAGGGCTGAGCAGCCTGGGTTGAGGCTGCTCCAGCCAGCACAGAACAGGAGGGCACAAGGTTGGTCTCAAAGGTGCTTTGATTCATGCTATGTCATCGCCTGTAGTCTCTCCCTCCCCTGCCCCAGGTCTTACATTTTTTGCTAAAAATGAATTTTACCTTTTTTTTTTTTTGAGTAATAGGCCTTGAACAGCATGTGCAGTGCAGTGACAGCTTTGCCAAAAACTGTCTAAAACTGAGTTATTGCTTCCAGTATCTCTGTGCATGTGCCCCCGGACAGCAATTGTCTTTTTCTGCAGTGGTATTGCAGCATGAACTTTCATCTGTATCATTATCCACCCTAATACTCATGTCCTTCTGCATTACTGCTTTCTAAACAGCATTCTCTCACTTCATTCCTACACTGATTATTAGTTTTCCCCCACTGCATAGCCTTACATTTATCTTCAGTGGAATGTCTCACTTACATCAGCCCATTTTGCTGAGCTTGCCAGGCAGCTGAATATTTTTGAGACATTCTTGCTCGCTCTTCCTCCTCTTGGTTTAGCACCATTTACATTTATGGAGTGTGGGGTTAGCTTTGTCCTCCTGATGATTTAGTTGGTTGGATAGGAAAGAAGAGTGACCCTGTGCCCTTTCAGCCTGTGCTGCATACCACCACTGTATCATTACAAAGTGAGCATCACTGCTGGTTATTTTTGTCTATTTACTTCATCTGAGCTCTGTTACTGCTTTTTCTTTTGCTTTTTTTTTTTTTTTTTTTTTTTTTTGTTCTTGCTGCCAAAGGCCTTAATGCTCTTGTTCTTAGTAGTATGAGGTTCTATGTCAAGATCTTTATTGAATTCTCTGCAGACAAATGACCAACAAACCAATTATTAGTTTGGGATTCTAAACAGCACCAGACCTTCCTGCTGGGAAATTTCCAGAAAAAAAAGTCTTGCCTGGGTGAAAAAACTTATGAAAAACTGAAAAGCCAAGGTGGAAGTTTGATTCAGTTTACAGATCAGCTCTGTAGTATTTATAGTGCCTTCTCCCTTGAACAGTGCAACTTATTTGGAAGGAAAGGAGAGAGTTCTCATAGCAGTGGCTCATGTTTTTGGGGCATATATCCCAGACCAACAACTTGTTCAGTCAGCACAAAAAAATCTCTATTTATGTCAGTCTCCACTTTAGATTTATATTTTGGAAAATAAATGTGGATGAAACACTTTGCTACAAAATCTGTATGTAATGCAAGCTGTCAGCTCAAAAAAAAAAAAAAAAGATGAAAAAACCTTGTTTTGTAGATCATAAGCTAAACTAAATAAATTTTTACACAAATAAAAATTAATGCTTGCTTGCTTGGTTCTACTCAGCTTTTAAGTTTAATCCCAAAATAATTTTTGTGGATCTGTCTGGAATTGCTGTCATATGCTGGAGGCACTAGATCTGGCTACCTGGGCACTACTGATCTGTTTCAGCACAGAATGGTACAAATCTGAAGTTATTTCTGCTCAGTCCAGGGAAGCATGCACATTTATGCTCTTCCATATTTCCTCCAGGAGATTGTTCAGTTAGAGGTGGCGAGACCTGACTGCAAACTGAGAGGAAGATATCTCACAGTGGGACTAGAGCATTTCTCCCTTCTTTTCTTAAATAGTTCTTTATTGAGCTTTCCACCTTCAGCATTAATTTGAGAGTCTGAACCAAATAACCAGGAAGAGATTGATGTGGCCTCACTTTATTTCCCACAGTCGATAAATTGTTAAATGGGCCAAAGGACACAGGTTAAAAAAATCATTTTGTATAAAGAATGAGGGATTTTTATTAAATGATGAGCCCCTGTCTGTGAAGACTTGATAATGGGACATGTTTGATCTCATATCATGCAGTGGGAGTAGCTCTGTTGGCTTCATAAAGAGCATTGATGTTCTCCTTGGGACTGAAATCAGCACTGTGCCCTGCATTTTCTGCTGGATGAATGCTGGGTGTGCTGCTTCTTCATAGTTAGGAGAGGGTGAGTTTGGAGGGATGCCTTGGAGTGAGGACTCCATGTGCTCTCGGAGCAGGGAATGCAGAGGGGAAGCTCTTGCACAAGAACATGTGGCCTCTGGGGACTCTGCATAAGTTAAGCAAAGACCATGGTTTGTAGCTAGATATTCATCTCTACTGATGGAATGCAAAGGGGGTTTTAATGGGATGATGGGATGAGAAATGAAATTATATTCCTGCCTAGGAGGCAGGAATATGTCTGGAAAGATGGCAGTGGATGGACAGAAGTCATACAGAAAAGCAGGTCTGTGTCCCACGGTCTTTGCTGTGGTTCTTTGGATGAATCTATTTACCAAGATACTTCATGTACTTAGGGGAATCCATTTTGAAAGTGTATTAAGGCTGTACTACCACAAATGCTGGCAGTGGATACAAGCAAATTATTTCTCGAGCAGAGAGGTGGAACTGCTGATTTTGCAAAAGTTTGTGTGGTTTTGTGAGTACTACTGGATTTAGTGAAATGATAATGGTATGATTCTGCATTAAGCAAGGCACTGGAAGTACAAAATACTCCATTAAGATCACATTTATTTGCTATTCAGAGGGTGCTCTTTTAATACTATGTATGCTGCAGCACCTGATTATGTGAGAATAAGAGTGAGATGGGTGGTTCTGGCCACAGCATTTTCTGTTGCAAAACCCTCAAAGTTTGGGTACTTGCAATAGGGCAAGAAGTGAAATAAAGCTCCCTCTTGCCATTTTTAATCCATTGTACAACCTCCATTATACGTGTTTGTTTTTTACATCTCCCGGATAAACCATGCCATGAATGAAGAGACCAAAACAGCCCCTTCCCAGAGTGCCTGGGCTGGTGGACTCAAGTCTCTTCTGCACAGATATATTGGGCTGCCTCTGGATTCCAGCTTGTTCCGAGTTTGGCTTCAAGCTTGTCCTTGGGGAAACAGTGCAGAGATGTTGGAGCTGGCTGTAATTTTGCCTCCATATCTGGGTTTTTATTGCCTTGGCTCACTCTGACCAGGCTACCCAAGATATTGGAGAGTTGAGTTTATCCGTTTTCTCCCAACTACCTGCTGTGATTCTGCCAGTACTGGCTGAGAGAACATCAGCTTCTCTGTGGAGGTCAGACTTGCAGATGAACCTCTGCTCTGAAGTTTCATTTCTGTGCTTGCATCGCTCACTGCTATGAATAAAATTCAGAGGTTACAGGACCCCTGTGAAGTGCAGTGGGGAGAGACAATGAACAAGGATGAGGATTCCTCCGTTTAGGAAATGCAGATAATGATGGTTAACAGAAGTCTGAGGGACTGTGAAGGATGCACAGACCAAGAGTTTTCAATACAGAGTTTTCAGGTGCTCCCAATTATTTTTCTGTCTGACTACCAAAAGCAGAAGTGTCTAAAAGGACTCCAGTTTTTAGAATGTAATGTGCTTTAGTCTTCTTTAAGGTATCTCAGCTTAGATGCCTAGAATACCAGTCTGTTTGGAAACTTTTTCTTCAAGGTAAATGGAGTGTATTTCTGCATGCAGGGAAGTGTCAGACAACAGCTTGGTAGAATAAGGGGTTTACACACAGCTGGTTTTGATGTGTCTGCAGTTCCCAGACACATCCTCTAGGAGGATGAGTGTTTCTGAGTGTTTCTGGGATGCTCAGACTTAATTTCTTCAGCTGTTGCAGTGTGACGTGAACAGCAGCCCCTCCTTCCTGGAGGAGCGGTGCAGTTGTCTGGGCTATTTTTTCTGCACTTTCTTCAGAGGGAAAAATACCAGACTGGTTTCTTTGGTTCTTTTTTCCTTACATGTAGCTCACACATGGGTACCTGGGAGCTCATGTAAAACAGTCTGAGAACCCTTAGTCTCAGGGTATTCTGCAAGTTCTCTGGCAGAAGCTTTGCTGCAGGGCACCATCGTCTTGGAAGGGGCAATATTGCAGTGGGTTTATCTTGAGGTGGAAGTTGTTGGCACTGTTTCTTATCTGGCTGACTGCTTTTTCTGAGCACAAAGTGGTCATCAGTGGTCCAAATTTACCAGCTATGTCATATCTTGCACAGCTGATGCCAGCAAAGTGTAAGCCATGAAAATGCAAAATCAAGCCCTTTCTAATCATCCAGCAGCATCTGGCTCTACCTGACCTCCCAAGCTTCTTTTTCTGAGTCCCCTTAATGGAGCATCATTAATGCAACTTGAAGTTGCCTTACTGTCTTGCTAATGAGCTTTGCTCATCTCATTATAAAGCCAAGCAGGCTGAGAGCAGGAGCTGTGGGAACTCATGGCTGAAGAGACTGGTTTGCTTTTCCTTAGGAGAGCATCTGCTCTGGGGTAGAGTGGCAGATGGCACTGGGCATCCCAGTGCAGTGCATGCCCAAGGTCTGATTTGGCATCAGTCTGGCTCTGATGGAGGAGGCTTTCTTGTCGCCCTTAAACTCCATCCCTTGTAATACAAGGAAAGACTGTACTGAAAATCTCTTTTCCATTGCTTGTCCATATCAGCTCCGCTGCTCTGGGACTCGCATTGTGTTGATATGTTGGAATATTACAAAATTGCACTGCACTTACCTCATGGCTTCAAAGACAACAGGTTAGCAAGGGTCACACCTAGTGACTGCTATATTCATGTTTGGGATAAGGGCTTTTAATTCTGCTAGTTTAATCCCCACAGTTTGACAGTGTGTTTCTTGGATTATTTTTCATCTTCAGATTGCATTCTGCTGGTTAGTTCCTGTAGAGGCCTGCTGTGCTCTGCCTTTATTTTCTTGTTCTTAGATGATGTGGTAACAGCACAAATCCTATCAGACACATGAACAACAGAGAATGAATGATGTGAAAAGTTTCCAGGTCAGTTTTACGAATAGACCTGGGGATTCCACTCACACAGTTAAGGGGCTGTCTGGGTGACTATCATCTGGGAAGGAGATATGTCTCTTACTAGATGTAGCATCTGGGTAACTGTTATTTCACTTAAGTTGTGAGAAACTCATCATTTTTAACTCCCATATTTCATTAATGGAAAGCTGTGAAAATTGCCTCTGTGTTCATAGGAGAATAGATTCTGACTTTTTTCTGGTAATCAGAAGAAATCTCTGCAGCATTATCAAAGGATGAAGTCTCATTCAGAATATAATTTGTTGATGCTGTTGTTGTAACTTCCATCCCTCTCTGACAAGATATAAAATAATGTTCAAAATGTGGATATCCATGTCTGAGGAGTCTGTTTAAAAGTAATGCACTATCAAAATGGATTAGCTGTGCCTGAAATATTTCTAAACTTATTTAGAAGTTTAGGGTGGTAAAATATTTAAGGCAAATAGCCTAGTTGTGTTTAGAAATTTGACCATGAAAGAGCCTAGGGAGATGAATTTAAGTATTATTTATACTAATTGTGCAAAATATTTTAATTGTCCAGTTTTATAAATTTATTATTTATTGGTTTTCCCCTGCGTCCTTTCTTCTTTCCTTCTGGCTCCTTTGGCAACATTTATTCTAAGAAATTGCCCGGAAGCCTGAACTCGTTTCTGCAGTGTGTGTTACAGTGCATAGCATTGTAATGTCTCCAGCTTACCTTCTTCTCTTTAGCACAGTCCAATTAAAATACAGTGAGGGCACCTAGATAAAGATGCTGCTTTCTTCTGATGAGGCTTGCATGAACCTTTAGGCTTGCAGATGGGTGTCTTGGATCATTTATACTATCTCTTTATATCCATTTAAGAGACGGTATAAAAGCCATTCAAATAATGTCTCTGTACTTGCCCCCCTTTTTAAATGCATTGCTCTTCAGTCTTCAATAAAATAATGGTTATATTTGTTTTGAAAAATTGCTTTTCTGCAGGAATTGACTTGATACAGAACTAATTGGTACAATTCCTTATTATTTAGTGCTTTTTTTGTTATGCACTAACAAGATCTTTTCTTGAAGTCCTATGCTCTAAGTGTTCTCTTAGTGTGACACTACTTCAGACTGCAGTAATCAAGGCTCTGTCTCCAAAGGCTGGCCTGTAGGTCCATGTTGAACTACTCAGTTAAGAAATTCGTACACATTGGGGACTAGGAATAAAACTGTGATTCAGCTGCTACTGTAGTCCACAGTGGCAAGTCAGCATGATTATGAGGTGGGCAATGTGTGTACCTTTGAATTTGTCCCATTTTAATTAAAACTGCTGAAAACAGAGATTTGGGTGCAACCCTTGTCTTCAAAGAAAACTTAAAAGAATGTGAGTGTGGCACACAATCTAGTTAATCTACCATTAAAACTAATGATTTCATCATTCAGACATAACATATCAATCTTAAAGGACTTTTCTTACAGAGCTGATGGCTTGATACCTTTTAAACACTAATGCCAAGGGTATAATCTCTCTGAATAGTGTAATAGCTTTATATTTAAGGTAGAGTAGGGATAAAATTTTGTGTTTTCATGTGAGCTATGAATACCAGTAAGGTACTCAGGCAGGAATTACCTTATCGTACCTTTGAGGGCACTTATCAAATAATTTTTATTGGAAAGTTAATATGTTGAGACAGAGTGAATGGAAAGCTGCTCAGGTTGCTGAGTGTAGCCAGAATTGCATTGCTTTTGCTGTCTGCAGATCTGCAGCCCGGGCTGATTCATTTAGCACATCATCAAAAATCATGTCGTGTTCAGTGCCGCTTGAAATTACATGAAATTGTGTGTAAGAGATTTCTCCATGCTAGCTTTGAAGGATCCTCTCTTCCTTGCAGAAGCAGCTCTGCAGGGCCCAGCACAGCTTCTCAGGCTGCGGGCGTTACGCTCGGCACACACCGATACTGCACCGGCACTTAGGGGAGTTGCTCAGGATTTAATTTCATGCTTGTGTATCTGAGTGTGCAATCACTCCCTTTCTCCTTTAATCGTCTATCTGCAAGCTTCAGACCATATATTACAGTGTTTGTTTCTCCTCTGCCATCAGCACTGGCATGATGGATCAAAGCAAGCCTTGCAAGGCAAGGGCTTCTGCTGTGCCTTTTCTTCATCTCTCCCTCTGTGTGCCTCTATTCCACTCCTCTAATTTGGCTGCTCCATGTTGAGCCATCCTGGAGCATGTTCCTGCCCCTCCTGTTGTGCTCATTTCCACTTCCCCAACTTTTGCAGAAGAGAGGAGCCTCCCCTGTTTGCTCCCGGTCGGACCAGCCTGTCTAACTGCTGGCTTTTCTCCAGCATCCAGCTCTGCAGGAGTGGAGCAGGAAACCACTTGGCTGCTCCCTGTTCTGGAACTGTTAACTGTCTCCCAGCTGAAAAAAGATTTTTGGCATCCTGTAGTGATGGTTGCTAATATAATGTAAATATTTTCTTGAAAACTTAAACTTTCATTAATGTTGTCAGGTTGTTTTGGTCAGAAGGTACATCCAAATCTGGAAAAAGTAGTGATTCTACCTGAAACATAAGATTGTTTTGATGTATGAAGCACTGTCTTTTTTGAAAGAACTTGATTTGAATGCTTTGGCTCTTCCAGACTTATCTGAAAAGCCACTATGCTCTGCTCTGTACCTTGCACCTCTTGCAAATGGGAGTCTGCTGACCCCAGTTAACACCAAAGAACAAAAGCACCATGAGACTGAACCTGGTTTTCTGATGGCTTTTACCAGTATGAGATATTGCCAACAATAGCTGTTTGTTCATAAACACAACAACAGTTGTGCTTTCTTGGAGTGTTTTTGTGGCCTCTTGAAGAAATGCCTGGTTGTGCTGTGAATGGGCTGAGGAAGGGAGCCAGGTGAGGGAGGAAGGTGGTGTTGTGTTGTGTCATGATTTTTTCGAGAGCCAGACCATTACCTCTTCAGTTCACAGCATGGCCAGAGAAACTGACCTCTCACCCTTTTCCCAGAGTTTCTGCAGCCACCCAATAAATGTATGTCTTCTCTAACTTGCTGATGACTACTGGATTACTGCATGTTTGTAAGGGGATTATTGACATTAATGTTGGGCTATCTAGCAGTGATGCAGGATTTTATTTAGAATAGGATGTGCCAGTTTGTTTCTTTTTCAGTCCTACAGAATCTATTTAGCAACCAGCAAGTCCCTTCCCATAGTTCTCTTGCAAAGTACTTGAGCTCCCTCCTGGTTTGTAACATCCTTTATGGTGGAAATAAATTTGTGTACAGCATGTCTCTTCTCCTTTTATAAATACAGATGAGTGCACAAGTCTATGAAATATCTATGCAGAAAACTAAAACAGCATATTTTCATAAGAATGTCAGGTTTATAATTGCATAAATAAGATGCTGACTGAAGCAAATGTTCAATTTCACATTAAAGGTAAGCATTCATAAAGGCTTGGATTTGAGTAATTTAATTTTCTGCACAGAGGACACTGAAAATCAGTGGTATTATTTGTGGCCATACTATGGTTACCATGAGGCTTTTTGATGGTCCCAGTGAGAAGTACAAAGGTGGTTACAACCCGAGATGTTTTGCACTGACTCAGAGCCCCTGTACTTTCAACAAATATAGATTATTGAGACTCAGTACCTTTCTCTGGATGTAAAGGTACACAGGAGGCCTCACTGAGCAGATACCTGCAGGAGCACCTTGTTCTTTAGAGGAGGCAGGGTCCAATCGTCCTCCTGCCTGAAGGGTTCAGACTTTTTCAGCCACAAAAATCCCGCAATTACTCGCCTTCTCTGTAGAGGATGCTCACGAGAAAGCTTTCAGAAATGAAACCTGGCTTTCATTTTGTAATGAGGAGAGGCTTTAGGTGTATTTCTCAGCACATGTGATTTTTAAGTGAATAAGTGGGCTGGTTTTTTCTGATAGCTTTTCCAGCCATCTGCCTAGGCTATTTCATTGTTCCCTTCCTTGCGATTTTCATGGTCTCTCATCTTTGTTCAGTTTTGGGGTTTTTTGCCAAGAATGTTTGGGTCTCCACATCTGTTCTTTCCTGTTGAAATTAGTGCCTGTTGCCTCCCAGCCACGTAGACATATAAAAGTAAATAAAAAGGAAAAAAAAAAAACTAAATTAAGATGTTTAATTTTTAGAGAGGAAAACAAGGTATGTGAGGTCATGTTGCCTACAAATCCTGGTAGCACGTTGTGTTCTAGTGTTTCTAGTTCGCAGCCTGGAGTGAATTAACATTTCGAAAGTTGCCAAGGAATCTGGAAAACTCATTCAAATGGCACAATTAGTACTTTTGCTCTCACAAGAGAAGATTTGGCAGGGGCAAGCCTGTACTGTCTTTCCTGAAATTTCCCAACTTTTCCTACCACTTCAGGATTCCAGAACCTGCAGAAATCCATGTTGCATAGGGAAGGTTGTCCACAGAGCTGTGTAGCACTCATGGATAACCTCGGGCACAACAGACTCTCTGCTATTGTGGTGCAAAGGCAGCACCTCCCAGAAGCGTTTCCAAAGAGAAAGAAAGGCAAATTCTGAGTTACTGGTGCATGATGTCCAATAAAGTCCTGTTACAGGCTCCTTTCCAGCCCAGCTGCAATTGGCCTGGGAGTAGAAGGGAATGCAGTGCTTGATGACTGCAAACAGGTGTCACTGCTTTACGTGGTTTTCTGAAGCTTTAATTTGAACTGTTAGCTAGTGGCTAATATTATTAGCTACTTTCTTACTGATTAAATAAATGGTTTGGGAGAAGTTGGGCTTAAATTTCCATAAAGCCATTTGGTACATACTCATTCTTCACATTGCATGTCTGTGGATCTAAGGTGGTTTTTGTTTGTGTGCATTTATTATAGTGCTCTGAGAAGTGTAGTTGAATATATTACAGACTTTCTACTGACATTTGTGAATTTATACACCTCCTCTTTGGTTCAATCAGATGCATAGAAACAATAAGCAAAATATGCAGATAAAAAGCCCAAATACCCCACATCCTCATTGAAGCTATTAATTCCATTACAAAAGAAAAATAAAAATTACTGGAGGTATAAAAGAAAAATCCTGGGATGGAATGTAGGATGTGGGTTTTTTTCTGGTTTACTTGAATTTAATACCTTCTACCTTGTGGAGTTTTGCAAAGTTTTCTCCATTCCTGTCCTCTCCCTTTAAGTCATTGGTATTGTACACTGAGTGTTTTGCCTGACATAGTTTGGCAGTCACTGGCAAAGTAAACTTTTCTCCGTTTAGAACCAGAAGATAGTTTGGTCATATGTCAAGGCTCATGTTGGTTGTTTGTGTACACCAGAGTTTCCTTATGGAAATTACTGGAGTTGCACAGGCATCCTGACCAGAATAATGGCATCAGTGAGTCCTGACTGCTCCTTCGGATGGGGGGAGGTTTCAGGAACATGCCTGTTAAATTCTTTTAAGCAATACCCAATTTGTAGTGTCTGCTCAGCAAAGATTTAAGCTTCAGTGTGTAAACTACAGGGAGTCAATACCACTTTCTTAACGATTCCTGCTTCTTCCCAGCTCTGACCGAAGGTTATGTGGGCTCTCTGCATGAGAACAGACATGGGAGTTCTGTGCAGATCCGGAGGAGAAAGGCTTCAGGGGATCCTTACTGGGCATACTCGGGTGAGTGACTTGTCTTCTTCAGAGCACTAAAACATGAAATGTCTCCAGAATCAAATTGTTTGCTTGCTTTTTGTTACTATTGTGCTCAGTTTAAATTAGTTTTACAGTGTATTTTCTTCTTCTCCCTTCCTTGCAAATTCCCCCTGTACACATGTCCTCCTTCCTTGCATTTCTGCCATTTACCTGCTGGATTTGCCTTATTATTCTGCTCCTCTTCTCAGTCTTGTTTTAGTTTCTTGACATACCCTTGGTCAGGCATACTCCCAAACTTCTCTTTGCTCTTCTGGTCCAAGCAGTACATTTCCAATTCACTATTTGCTTACCATTTTGGGCCTTCTAGGAAGACTGTAAGCATCCATGTACATATATCCAGAGTAAAAAAAAACCAAACCACCACCACCAACAAACCAAAAAAAAACCCCCCAAAAACCAACACCCCAGAAGTTTTGCAATTATTTGTTTCTGTGCATGTGTTTTTGTGGTAGTTTATAATGACAAAAATGATACTTGTCAGTGTATCAAGCCAGGATGTGTGATGCTGAAAAGATTGGATAGTGGAAGAGTATTTTCTTGTTTGTCCCACTGCTTTCATAAAGTCATATGGAAGAGTGCATGTACCTCCACAATTTTGAAATACCACAAATAAAAATACACTTCAGAATGGTGTCTTTGATTTGCTGGTTGCCGTGTTCTAGAAGTGGTTTTAATAGCTATGCTGACTCTGTGGAAGATATCTAAAATCTGAAAAGTTTTCATGAAGATTTCAAGCATTATATTGAACTTGTATGTGCTTTTCTGGAAGATCTGATACACGTTTCAGGCATCTGTTGCTTGTCCAAGAGGGTTGTTGTGCAGGGCTAGTTTTAGCTGAAGGAAAAATAGTATTTTCTAAGAGGTCTGAATGCTGATACCAGATTGTTGGGGAAGATGAAATAGGAAAGCCTTATAAATATGATCAGTTGGCAAAAGATGCCAAGAACATAGAAACTATGAGCAAGATTGAAATGAAGACAAGCTTTGAGATATTAAGCCCCAGTTACTGAACAACTAGAAGACAATGGCACGGCCAACTGCAGGTAATCCCTTCTTGATCAAACAATAACCTCTGCTTGCAGAAAGGTCCAAGGGTCAGAGCAGACCCTGCCTACTTGGCAGAGGATCCAAAACGCAGTTTTTAGGGTTTAAAGTATAACTCCGTATGGTAATGCAATGATTCCNCTCTCTGTTCTCTGCCCTGCTCTGGGCTGTGTCTGGCAGCCCCTGGCAGGTCTCTCACACCCACACGCTTTAATAATAAACCTCATGCTCTAAGAACTGATTCCAGAGAACTCTCGTGTCTGTCCCGACCATCCAGGACAAAACAGGACCCCTGAAAACCTACACCAGATAAATATGCAACTGTTACTTTTTGGCTTCCAACACCCCATTTTTATCCAGACCACTTATTTCATTGGGAATGAATGATTATAGGTAAGTATAGATATAAATATATATATATTTTCCATCAATATACACAAGTTATCTCTATTAGATCTCAAAATACAAGCTATGTCGTTTGCAAATGGGGTCAGACAAGTAAAATAAATCTAAACATTTCAGTAATGTAGGACAAATTACCACTTTTTATTTTCAGCCAGTTCAGCCTCTCTTATCTGATGCCATTTTTTCCATATTTGCTCACTGAGGGGACCAGAGGTAATGAAAATGCTGAGCTTCTGTGTTTAGGTTGAAAGTGGGAATAAATGGTGGGTGGCAGAGCCCAGATGCCAGACAGATGTTTTTCTCTAGTTGAGCACAGTGAGGAAGATGATCATGTTATCTGTTTCTTTTTCTTTGCTTCCTCATCTCCCAGAATATTTCCCAGGAACCCTGAGCAGGGCTTGGCTAAGCAGTTTATGTACTAGCGTTCATTCTGTGGTTAAGGTTTTGGACATGACTAGGAAGTTTACATCAGATGAGCCTACAGAGAGGGGAAACTTCACTCTGCAGTAAGCAATTAGCCTGTGTCAGTGGTTTCCAAGCTCTTTTACAGACATTATCTGGTAGGCTGCTTCCCTTCCCTATCCTCAGATGGTCAGGCCAGCTCCCCTCCAGTTATTTATACAACAGCTGCTGGCCTAGCCCCAGCAATTATGAGCAAGGAAGGAGGCTCTTCTGGGCTGAGGGCTGGTGAGTCTGGAGTTTCTTCTGAGGGAATTTGCCAATGGGAGTAAACAAGACCAGGATAGCTCCTGACAGCCATCAGTGGACAGTGTCTGCTGAGCCCGAGCACAGACTATGTATTTTAGGCTGAGCTATGGCTTTATATTGATTTCAATTAAGCAGACCTGATTTACAGCATCACAGGCCTCTCTCTGTTTATGGCTGTGCCTGCCTGCTTGCAGAGCTTTTGTATTTTTGGGCTTAAGAGTTCCGTAATAAATCCTGAGGTGGGGGTGGAGAGGTCCAAACGCAGGCAGCCAGTTGTGGTTTTCCTGCTTGGGGGTGGAAAAAGGGTACAGACGTGTTGCAGAGAGCCCTCAAATATCCACCTTCCACAGGATATATATCTTTTCTATACTGTGCTTTTAGATTAATTCCTCCGTAGCCTGTAGGAAACCCTTCTGCTACTCTGAGCTCCTGCAGAGGGTGAATGGTCCAGGAGCTGGTTTGCACTCTGGAAATCAGGTTTTCCTGGTTTCATGACTGATCCATAGCATTACCCTGTGCTGCCTGATCATATTGATCCTCTCAGGCACAAAAGCTTAGAGAGGAGAAACTTCAGTCATTGATCAGGTGTTGAACAACTGTGACATTTGTATAAGGCATCCACATCCCTAAAGGTGCCTGCGACAGGAACCTGTGAACTCCAGTGAGCGATGCTCGTACTGCATGTTCCCTACACAAAGCTGCACCACTCTTCTCCTTTCATGGGTTCGAAAGGAAAGGATTTTAAAGCCTTGTAAAATAACCCTGTTGTCTATAGACACAGTTCTGACTATAACATTTATTCTAATTCAGAAATTGAACTTGCAGAACTAAAGACTAGATAATTAAATGAAGAAGGCCCATTTTGAATGGGTTCCGTCCAAAAGACAGCAGGAAACACAATCAGCCCTTTAGAAGAAACTTCATTAAGTCTCTGCTAGCAGCTCTTTAAACCACGTTCAGAAGTGAGCAAACACTGAAAACAGAAGACTAACTTATCTTTAAATAGGAATGACAAGACTGAACAGACACTGAGATCTCCTAGATGTTCTTTTAAGAATTTTTAAGAAGCTCAAACTACATTTCTTGAGGGAATTATCTGTGCATGTGTATTCATGTATGTTTTGGCAAAGTATTTATTCCATGGTTGTGTCTAACAGTTTGCCAAAGACTTCCTAAACTGGGGCTGGCCACATTACTTGTAGTGCAAAAGAAATGCAGAATAGACACAGCACAGTCACAAGAAGTAGGTTTGGATCCTGAATGAATTTCACTGCAGTCTTTGCTTTTCCAAGTCATCTTTTCTGTTAGACTAACCACTGAATGGACAGGTTTGAAATGATTTTTAGCACATCTTTATAATTGCCCCAGGACACCTCCGAACTCAATATGTTTCTAGAACTCATCATAGTGACAGACAGTAGTAGTTCAGGTGCTTTTTCATCCATGTGGACATATTTTGGTAAACATGTAAACTGTTTTTTAAGCAAGAAAACCAAAATAAAACTTGAAACAAAAGCCTACAGAAATAGGCAGTTGAAATAGCTACTAGATCCAGGGCTTTCTGATGGACCTTCCCTCGTGTAATGTGTGCTTCTTCCTGGAGCCTAATACACCAGACACTTAAAGGTGCCTTGCAGTGTCAAGTGTTGCAATTGTCAGTGCTCAGAACACTTTGCTGGTGATCTGAGCATACCCTAGTTTGCCTTGCAGTAGACCAAAAAATGAATAGCTTGAGGGTCAGGGCCTTAGGAGGAGATTACAGTGTGAAATCCTGATGCAGATGCTTGTACCCTAAGTGATGATAGCTCTGGAGGACCTGTATCTACTCATACCTGTTCTTTTGAAAAGCAATTGTGTAAAATTAATGTGACAATGATTGCATGAGATTGTGGAAAACCAGAATTGGCAAGGGGCTTACCCAAATCAGGAAACTGCTTGGAGTCTTCAGGTAAAAGATACGATGTCTAATTATTCCCAGTTAATTTGTGTGATTACCGGAATGGAATGGGTCTGCACTGTTCTGGGACAGGGTGTTGTGCTGATGATGGTGCTTTTGTCACTGGAGTTTCCCAGTTGAGCTGGGGTGCTGGAACTGGCAGGGCTGGTGTGCCCACCTCCCTTGATGACTGTTCTGCTGATCAGCTTCACTGTTGTGAGCTGACTCATTCAAGAAATACTCTTTTATGTAATCAAAACCGTTTGGGCTTCTCAGAAGGAACAAAAAACTGATGTTGGCCAAGGATGTAGATGTGTTCTTTTTAGATGTTTATCTAACTGTGGCTTTGTTAAGAGAATCCTGCGTAAGAAACTCATACAGTTGTTTTTTCCCTTTAATCTTATGGTGCATTCAAGGCATCTCTTTCCTCTTTGTATCTTTAGTCTCTCATATTCTATGTGAAATTATTAGCACTGCTTATGATGCTTCTATTCTTTGTGCATGTCCTTACTGATGTGTTTTCTGTCTGAAATGTTGAATCCTTTCTCTCCAAGATACTGTGCAACTGCCATGAACATTAGAAGTTAACAGAAGAAAAATAGGCTTTACAAGAGTAGAGATGACCCTGTGAGTGGGGAAAAGTGTCCATTAAGAACAGGAACTTTGGCTGTGCTGTCAAGCTAGTGGACACTATCAGTGTGTGAATGCTTTGTCCTACAACACTTAGGCAGTTACTGCTGTCCTTAAAGATGCTATTATTTAAAATATAACCGGTGGTGAATGTAAGAACTGAGTGTTCTTCTCAAAAGCAATTGCTGGCATTAAAACAGAAATGATGGGTGATGGTTATTTCCTCAAAGGACAGCAAATGGTGTTAACTGTGATGGAATATAACTTGCTGATATCCTTCGTATATGTGTGAATTTCTCTCTTTGCTTAGATTGTTCTCATTAAATAAGCTCCTAATGTGAATTGGACAGGAAATAATCAGCACATAGTAAGGAAAGCACCAAGACACATTGAACTGAGAAGTAACTAATGGGCTATTTGCCTTGGTCAGTATTTCACTCTTTCAGTCTCTCAGAATAATAAATCTTGATATTGACCAAAACTCTGGCACACCATGTGCTCAGTTATCATTCCCCTGTAAAAGTACTTATCTCCCTTAAATGCAGGATGGTCAAATGAGCAGATTCTGGCTCTCTTGCTTTCTCACTCTTTTGAGATGGCTTTCTAAAGAGGAGCTAAGCTGAGAGAATTCCATTAATATCTGATCTGAACAGTAAACTAAGCTCTGAATATTTTTATCTGCATTCATCAGGGATGAATATTAGTCTTCAGTGAAGCTGCTGGAACCAGCTGCAAGGTATTAGTTTCCATATGCATCTTATTAGATGAACAGTTGTTCCAGAAATCAATGCTACACTCTTTCATAAGGGATACACAGGAAACTGTATCTGCACTGCTACTGTCTGAGCATGAACCCAAATTTTTAATGTGCACAGCTAAAGCAACTGCTCTGTGTTTTCACAAATAAACAGGAATTAGCATCTGTATATTTTGATTGTTTGTATTCTGACAGTACTGGGTCATGAGTTTTCATGTCCATGAGCTAGACACTGTACAGATGTGCACGAGACACTGCATCTAAATGTGCACGTACTCAGAGGGTGTTGAGGAGAATGCTTTTTATCTTTCCTCAGCTATTCTGCCCCTGTGAAGGAACCAGTACAAAAAAAATATATTTTGTTTCTGTTCTGAGTATGAACAAATGAGTTTTGTCATTCCTATCCCAGAGAACAGGATATATCTTCCTAACCATAAGCCAGCATGAATACGGAATTCACAATCCTGCTTGTGTTGAGTATTTACCATTATCAGTTCCCTGAGGGGAGCCAGCCTTGCCAAAAGCAGCCCAAGGAGTCTATATCATTTTTACTAAGCTGTTTTGCTGGGGAACACAGCTCTGATTGAGAGTCTTGTCATTTAGTTTGTTTGTCTATTGGCAAGTTTCTAAATAATCTGCTAAGGAAACCTCAGGTAGTAATTTAGTTTCTACTTTAGACACAGACACAATTTCGTTATTGAATACCATTAATACTGTTTACTTTATCTTCTTGCCATCTTTTCTTGTGTGCCACACTAACAGTTTATTCCAAGTACTGTTGTAGTCAATCCTGGTATTCAGTCTTTATTGAAATGCTTGACTGGATTTTTAAAAGTTGGATGCAGATATGGTGAAATCCCCTTTTTCTTTTTTTTTTTTGGCAGGGTTCTCACTGGAATTTGATTGTTTTTCATGCTTAAGTACATTAAAGCAAATCTCTGATTTTTGAGTGTTCAGAATATTTTTCTTTACTGTTTCTGACCAGATAGGCTATTGGCAGATGAACAGCTTTGAGAGGCTAAAGTATAAAATGTGAGAGGAATCAGTCCCCTCAACTTTCACTCTTTCATGAATTTTTTTTTCCTAGCACAGCACAGAAGTATAAAATAAAAGCAGCAGATGATAGATGAAATCTTCAGAGCTTTCAATACAGTTGTTCCTATAGTGCATGAAAGGTATTTTTACTTTGCACTGCTGCAATCACATCTGTGGCGATCTCCCCTCACATGAGGGAGCACAAAGAGCTGCTTTAGCTGAGGAGGGAAGACCTCTCACTTCTTTAAATGTACTGTGCTTTTTGTTGCATTTTCTTTCAGTGTGAACACTGGGACATTTGTGGAAAACCTCTGGAATTACAACAACCAGTGCACTGTTTCAAAAGACTGAGAATGTGCTGAAGTGCAGCAAAAAGTTGTCAATTTAGCTGATCTCTAGGCATTGAAATAAGCAATAGAACAAAGTATTTGAAGTTCTTTAGACATATGAACACATGAAATGCCTATTTTTTAAGCATGCAAAAGAAAGTTGGAGTATTTGGGTAGCAGCTGTGATACAAGCTCTGCAAATGGACTGGAGAATACTCAGAAGGTTGGAGTCCGCTGTTTTTGAGGTTCTTGAATTATTGCCATGATACATTGAAGTTCCAATCCTGATTTCCTATGTAACTGAACACATACAGGGCAATGAGGAAAAACAGTGAGGAAAAAAGTGTGTGAACAGCAAGGATACTTCAGTGAGAAACAAAGCAAGCAGGGAAGCTCTTGTAGGAATAGTATTGTAGTGTGTGGATTTAAAAAAAAAATAGCTTGGCACCAACATTATTGCAGTACTCCAAGCATGAAATAATCAAGGAATGAATCAGAATTCGAGCTGCAGGATATAAGTGGAGTCTTTATATGAAATGGCTGAGCCAGGCCCGTACTGCAGTTGATGCAGTAGATGTAGAATTATTTCCATTTTTTTTGTTATGTCAGGTGGCTTCTTTGTATCTTTCCTGTCATTGCTCATAATATTATTTTTTTTTTTAGTATCTCTACCCCAGGAATTGCCCCACCTCTTCCCTTTCCCAAGAAGTGTCTCCATCTTGCAGAATGTGGCATTGCAGTTCTTAATCATTATGATCCTTGGAAAGCAGCCCCTGCCTGCACAAGTAGCAGATCTGCCATGCTGGGATCCCATGCAGGGGAGGAGTGAGTGGGGCAAGGCTGGGCATTCCCCCAGACTGGGCAGCTGCTGATGGGCAGGTCTGTCATGGGATAGAGGTGCCATGTGTTTATTCTGTGTCTAATGTCTACTCATGTCTACTCATTCACATGTTTACTGGAGAAAGGAAGAATCAAAGAGAGTCTCATCTAGATCCTTTGGTACTGCAGAAGGAGTGCTGAGCATCTGAAAGAATTCTAATTCTTACAGTGTCTCTGAGGTGGATGTGTTTGCATGGTGGGGCCCAAGGGACAGAGCAGCTCTTGGATACACCCCATGCCATGCACAGCAGAGTGGGAAATTCAGTCTGAGTCCCAGTGCTATGCTTTGTCTCTGAGGCCACACGTCCCACCTTATCACATGCTAATTGAAGAGACTTTGGTTGCCTTGGAGACTACCTCCTTTGGGGAAGACTGTGTTGGTAGCACAGGTGTTGTGAAGCTCCTGAGCTAATAGAAGGTCTTCTGGAGGTGATCAGGCTTTGGAGTTTAATTCTTCCTTCATCAGCAAACTCCATTTCTGCCTGTGCTGGTACTTTGTTGAAGCTCTTAGTCTGTTGGATGCTTTCAGTTCTTTCCTGTGGGTTTGAGGCAGATCACATTCTGTTTGTATTCAATACACAGAACATTTGGCTTTAAGTTACAAAGTTTTTTTTAAAGACTCTGTGTGCCCGAAGAGTTGGATGGGCACACTTTAACTTGTCAAATTAAATAAATATGAAATCCTGCAATGAAGTGCAGAGCTGTGCATATAAATTATATCTTTAAACAGCACTTGAGTGATTTTCTGGAAATGTTTTCAACTCTCCTCTAAACTTGTATGGGTCATCTCTGTAGCCTTTCTATCTGAGGGAGGCTATTGGCACTGGAATGATTTATATAAGAGGTATGTTGCTCTGCAGTGTAAAAATAATGTCAAGCCTTACTGAGAACCTGAGTATCAAGCTTCTGGTTTTCTAAAGCTGGGAAAGCAAGTGGGTTTAAATCAACTGAACCCTGGATGAATGTTTCCTAAGTGTGTGTTCCCACCCATTCCCATCTCTTTACACTTCCCTGTTGTGAGATGAGTGGGACAGTGGGTTGATAATGTTTTCAGGATAATTAGTGAGATGAGCAGCTTCATTTGTGAAGAATTAGGAACTCCTTTGTTCTTGTTGCAGAGATGTAAAGATTGGAGCTTGAGCTGCCATAGTAAGGGCTGGTGACTTCTGGGGCCCTTGTGGTTGAACCCTCAGTAGGGTGAGATACTTTTGAAACAAGTTTAACTCCTTTAAAAATATCCAAGACTTGACCAGCAAGCAACTTTTCCACTGAAGGAGTCTTTGCTGCCATGAGTATTAAGCCGCCTGTCTTCCTCCATCTCCATCCTGCTTGTTATCTTCCAAACAGTGCTTGCCAAGTTTAACCTAAGCCAGTCTGTTCTGGCCATGTCTGAAGGAAACTCTCTCCCCTACATTCCTGTTTGAATGCAGTCTCACTCCATGCACATTTTCTCCATGCTTCTGTAGGATTACAGCCTTGCAGGCACATACACAGATGCACATCTCTCCTTAGCACAGCAGCGTGAGGTAAGCTCATGCTGTGATCACAGCTGTAAAGACCAGGAGGGCACAGGGAGGCTGGGTGCCATGACTCCCATCACCCCCGTGTGGCTGAACTGAGGTCTCTGAAGCTGTCCCATGCTGCTTTTTTTTACCTTGATGTCAATTAAACCATTCAGGCCACCACCTAAGTTGTGCAGCTGGCAGGAAGTTCAGGAGGAGCTGTTCCACATGGGGTTCTTGATTTCTGACTCTCTTGCGAGGTTTTCTCAACTGTCTTGGTGTATAAATTTCCTCGAAATGAACAAAAGAGGAAAAGTCCCTGCAGTTGAATGCCTGAAGCTGATGAGCATTGACATGTGACTACAGTTTCTGTTGCTTTCTTTATGTGGAATAGAGAAACAAATGTTTCCTGTCTCTGTCCCAACTCCCCATAATACACTCAGAGCTAGAGCTGAGGTGACAAAGGTCCCTAAATGTTGATCATTTGCTTTTGCACTGTGGTGGCTTGGGACCTCAAAGGCCCCTCTGCTGTATTTCACATCACCTGGTCCTTGAGTACTGGGGCCCATCCTGCATGTCAAGCTCCTGTATGAACAAACCCCTAAATGGACACACTCAGAATGAAGAATTGAACGTTATGTGATTTGCTTTGTGTTTGTGTGAACGTATTTCCCAAGTACAGAAATAAGATTTACCCTGAGGTAGCACAGCAGTGAAGTCATGGAGAGTTTAGATCATTTCATGTTCAGTTTTACATGCTGTCTTTTGCTCTTGAGGTGGGGTGGTGTGTCTCAGGCTGCTTGAGTTCAGGCTGCTGGAGTCCTCTGGCCCCTTGGGGTATGAAAAGCCATTTCACATGCCAGATGCTAGTCTGCTCCTAACCAGAGGTGACGTGAACTTTTCAGATAGATTCCAACTTGGAAGCTTCTATGGCACTTCAGATCATGTTTTTAATTTATATTTCTGTTGCTGGAGATGTGAAATGGAGACACTTATCTTCATGATACACTACTAGCATATGCTGATCTCTGAGGAAGGGGATTTGCTCTGTGAAGGTGTTTGCAGAGAATTGGATGTGACTTTTGTAACAAAGGGCTCGGTGTACGTAGTTCAGTTACTGCTTGTATTGCAAAAGAGCTCCCCAGATGCCTTCAGGACATAATTGCTCTCAGGGCAAGCACAGTAAAGTTACCTCTACCTTAAATTTGTGCAAGTCATCTGAGAGGTGTGTTGGTGTTAAACGCCTCGATGGCTGAGGCAGAGTGGAATGAGGTGATGACTTTGAGCTAGAGAAGGTACTAAGAGCTTGCTTTTCTCTGCTGTTAAAACACCAGAGCCATGCAGCTCTATGAACAGTTAAGTGCTTCATATTCCTGTGAAAGTCTCCTTTTCACAGTGCCTAAGTGCCTAAGAAGCTCTGAGCTTATTTCCTGGCCTCCAGCTGTGCTCTGTGCCACTGTTCCCTGTGTTGATGCTTGTGCATCACTAAACCAGTGGCTGTGCTGTATCTGTAAGCTACACCCTTCTCTCAGATTGGGTCAGAGTTACCCAGCAAGTTTGAAAGTTGTGGTGGGAGGGGAGGGGAGTTGGTAGCCCAGACATAAGCCTATTTCCTTAGGATATTAGGCTAATCCATGATGTGCCCCTATTCAAACTGGCAAGTGCTCACAAGTAGCTTTTCAGAACATGTGCCAATGAAGTTCTGCTTGTGTGAGGAAACCCCTGCGAGTTTGGCAAATGGGTTCTGAAGGCTGAAAAATGTCTGGGTGGTTCAAGTGGTCAAAATATTAGTCATAATTCTATCCTGCTGTGCTAAGTGAAGTATAACTGTTCAAAGGAAATGGTCCAAAGTCCAGCCTTTCCATTTGATGCCATCCACACTCCTGATCATACATGCCAATGGAGGAGATCTGCACAGGAGCTCTTGGAAGAGAGAGTTGCAGGCGACCATCTGTTTGGCATTAGCAGAAGACCTTAACTGAGGGAGGGTTGTGGTGGGGTACCTGAACACATCATTCAACATCACATCTTATGATTTCAGTATGAAGAGGGGTGCAGAGTAAGGTAAACATTTTCAGCTTTTTTCCCCCAAAGTACTGTTGGAAACTGTAATAAAAAGTAACTGCTGGGAAAGTAGTTTTGCTGAGTTATGCTATTTCTGAAAATGCATAATGCTCCATAGGCTTTTAAGTGATACTGGGCATATTTAACATTCTTTGATGTTAATTTCCTGGCATATGGACAGCTCGACTTATTAAAATAAATAAGTACTTTCAAATTTAATGACATGATGGAGGAAATGGCCTTTTTTCACATTCATGTCCGCTTCACTGGATAATTTAATGTTTTAAAATGTAAGTTCATATTAAAGTTTAAAATTCAAGTATTGGTTTTTGAAATTCTGTAATAAAAAGGTTTTGCTGTAAGAGAGTTGTATGAATTACAGAGCATGATAACACGATTAGCAAAGACTAGCCGGTGATTTCTTTGGTACAAAATGTGAGCTGTAAATCCCCCCACTAGGACCTACAGCACTGGTCTGCTGGTGGGAACTTCTGGTACTAGTGACTGTTCCATTCCTGGAGCATTACTCTGTAGCCTGGTAGACTTGCCAGTTGCCTGTATTCCAGAGTGAAGCTACAGCTGTGGAAAAGGTCTCCTACATCACTGACCTTTTTCCCCCCACACACACATTTTACTCTGTCTTCAAGCTGACACTTCAGGCTTCTTGGGGCTGAGATGAGCATTTGTTAATATTGGCTCCCACAAAGATCTTTCTGTTTTCTTTTATACTAAATGTGTATATTTGCTTCCAAGGCCTCTGCATCTAGTGGGAAGGATTTTCTTTATAGGTGTTACTTTGTTGTTATTATTAAATACAGGAAATGCACTTTGGTTCTCTCTTCTCTGCTGAGGGAGAGCAAGAATTCCCTGGAGAATAAATAATGTTCAATGTAACTGACTGGATATAAATATTTGAGTCCTAAATATTTAATGGAAATTATTGTGTTTGAATGTAGCGATGTGCATATGAGGGAAGTTTGCTCTGTGTCTTGCACTTCTTGAGAGACTGCTCACATGCTGTGTTGAAGCCAAGGATGGCTTTATTTCATTTCAAGGCAGACCAGAAACTGAAGAACTTATTTTCAGAGAGAAAAATGGCAAGGGACCCGAATGAAAAACCTACTCAGCTGAAGCAGAGGTGACAAAGTTCACTGTGATTATATTGATTTTAAATTTCTGTGTAGAGCTGGGACTAGCCTATGTCTAGTCCTGCTCATGAGAGGAAGAAAGGAAAAAAGCATGAATACTCTTCCCTCTGCTTCCAAATATTTTGTTACCAGTATGAAAGTCTGAGAGCAGCCTTGTCCTCCTGATGTTCCCAACAGGCAAAATAAAGGTGTTCCAGCATCCTCAGTAGAGCTGAAAGGGGATAAGAGGCACAGTGAGATCAAAACCTGTTTTTTCTCCCTTGGCAGCCTACTCCTGTGCCCTGGCTCCTGAAGGGAGGAGCACACAGTGCCCTGTTCACTGTGTAACAGATGCCTTCAGTCTGTGTGTGCCCCCAACCATACCAGAGATGGCATTAAGAGGAAACAGAGCATGTCTTGAGTTTGATGCATTTTTGGTGAAAAGTACTGCAACTGCCTATACCACAAATAAAACTAAACTGGAATTAATAGCAATTAACAGCATTATATTAATCTACTAGAAGTTTTACAGAAGAGTCTTTACTGTTTATGTAGTTTGCATGTGTTTCACTGTCAGTGAGAAAATTATCCATTTAGAGTTAACCATTTATTTTAGACCAGTAATGCATTTTAGTATCTAATGTGTCTTTGGGGAACAAGAATTTGGAGCAAATAAAGCTAATTGTGGTAAAAAATTGATACAATATTATCAGTGGTATATATATTATTGTAATGAAACTCTTAGTTGCCACATGACTGAAAGAGCACATGGGACTGCTTGTACCTGCTGGTAATCCAGTGAAATTTTGATGGGAGATATTGAACCTCCTTGTTTGGTGTGATGGAGAGAACGCCTGAGGCACTTGGGTAGGGAAGATGACTATTTCTGTTTCTTCCCCATGGTTTTTCAGCAGTCTGACATAGTATGCATTCCTGGGCCCATGCCAAGCAGAGATGCGGCCTCCAAGTGAGATTTTACTACTGCAGTCGTAGATGATTAATTTTGTACCAAACCATATCAGCCTGATTAACTCAGAATACAACAATAATGCTGTTTTAAAGATCTTTAGTGCATCCATTACTTCTGTTTCCAGTCTGCTTTTTCACTAGAAAAAAACCCCTCGTTTCTTACCACTGAATTTTGAGGTAGAATCTGGGCTATAAAAATCACACTGAGCTGACAGTGGCTTATGTTTAACTTTGTGTTCATTGAGGGAATCTTCAAGATGTCCTTATTTGTAGCACCTTTGTAAGGCCAGAGGTTATTGCTCCCTCCACCAAAGTAAGGGAGAAAAGAAAGCCATTATCTGTCCTGAGCCATCCAGGAGATCCAGGTAGCAGAGATGAGGGTCCAAACCAGGGTTTGTAGATGTACTTCAGACATTCAAGTCACATCCCGCTCTGTGTGTGGTAGCACACCTGTCTGAGCCATGCAGGGCCTCAGGTGTATTATTTTCTGACTGGGAAGGCTCCAGCTCTCTGGAGGAGGTTTCTCATGCAGTGCAGGAGGATGCTACCTTCCTGTGAATGTTGGGTCTGTGCAATTGGAAGAGTTGGGGTAGTTCTGCAGGCAAGGCAGAATGCTTTTGCAATCACAACTCTCTTAGCTTTTTTAATAAGATGTTTCAGTATCATTGGGGTGTGTTTGTTGGTTTTATGTGTACTAGTTTGAAAGCAAACCAGTGAGAGATTCCAAGTCAGAGCTACAATTTAATAAGAAAATTAAAATAAATACAATAGTACAGAAAAACTGCCAAGAGTCAGAGTACAACCTGACACCCTGTCAGGCAGGGTGGTGGTAGCAGTCCAGTTAAATGGTGGCTAAAGTCCTTGTTGAAGTTATGGATGGTGGTGCTGGCAAAACGTTGATCCTGCAGAAAGATATGTTCCTTCTCCAGTGGTGGTTGTCAAGCTCTCATCCTCTGGGAATCCAGTGGTAGATGCTCCTCTGGTGTTCCAGGCCTCAGATTCTGCTTGGTTCCTCCCCCTGGGTGGAGCATTTCACAATGGGATGATGTAATTTTATGAGTCATGCAGTGAGACCTTGATGGCCCCTTAGCAGACATAGGCCCCAGAGGGAGTTATCAGGGATGAGTCATGGAGAGGATAAAGAACACAGCCGCACTTATCTTACATAGATGGTAATAGAATACATATTTTTTGGTTACATCTTACATTGCAGCCTAAGACATTATATATATTTTCAATTTTAAGCTCAAAAACACTTTGTAGCTCCACTGTAGAAGTGCAGGTTAAATAATCTATCCATATTTTGCAAATCACTGAACTTTAATACCTGTATCTAAAAGCATTTTTGGGGCACTGTTTGGCCTTTAGAAACCTGCTGTTTGTTAAATCCTTCTTTGTATAGTTCAGGCATTTAAAAAAGAAAAATAACAATCTTCTATTGTCCCTGGAAAAGCCTTGTACCCATATCAACATCCTCCAGCTTGTCTGGGGAAAGCAAATACACTCTCTCATGCCAATAGCTGTGTACGGACACCGCCTTGTATTTTTTCTGTGGGATTGTGACTTCTGTGACCTCTTGCTGGTAGAGTATTTGCCTGGATAAATCCTATGATAATGTGCTCCTGGCAGAATTTACCCATAGTGGGGGAACAGGGGTGGTGTGGTGTAGGGAGTAACCATTCAGACTTTTGCATGTGGTAAAAGAAGCATTTTTGGCCAAATCTGTAAGAAGAAAAACAGTGGTTTTGGGAATCACTTTTTTTTCCCAACTGTGGCAGTTCTGCTTTCTGCTTCTCTTCAGCCCAGGTCAATGCAGCTGAAGCTGTAGGTGATAGACTCTGGTCTCATTATCTCTTCTCATCAGTCCTCAACTTTCCTGCCTTCACACATCTTTCTTCCTTGAACATCCATAGCAGGACAGAGATCTCCAGCCAGTTACACTGTTCAGTCTCTCCCACAAACACTTTTTGAATAATTGTGCCCTGTCTCCACAGGACTTTCTTTCACAAAAGGATCTATTGCTGACTTTTTTAGACTCTAGATCGCATTATCTTGATGCATACACGTTGTCTCCCTAAATGAAAGGGAAATTATTTTTAGTCAATGAAAATATAAATGCCATTCCTGCATGGTTTTAAACCCAAAGTGCTGGAAACAATCTGACTGTGTCCTGCCAGCCAGTGCCTCTTGAGAGGTGTTTCTCAAACAAGCTGCGTGCCTGGGGGCTGACAGGAAAAGCTTGCTTCTAAACTAAACCAGTTTCAAAAAGTCAGGTTTTGGCTCCCTGGAAGCCTATATTTTTGCAGCCACCTGTCCTGACTGCTTCCTGTTGTGATTTAAACCTGTGCAATCTGCCACTGTATGCTGATAGAGATTGTTTTACGGCAGGCTGGGCTGCAGGACCATGTAAAATGTGCTCTAGGAGTATTTCACTGCCTCCTCTACGTGGAGGTGGGCAAAACCCCAAACCCCTGAGTTGAAATTCCACGTAGTTTGTATGAAATTGTTCAGGCTGTAGACTTAAGTTGTACAGAGATTGAACTGTCAGAAACTAGGTCCACATTCTCTTACAAAAAGGACAGATAATGGAAAAAGCACCTCCCTCAGGCAACTTCTATTAGGGGAATTTTATTACATGCAGACCTCCAGGACAATCAGAGAAGGCCTGGAGAGGTTTTGTTATGTCTATCCAGCACGAGAGGGCAGAAATTAACAGGATTCAAGAAACTTCAGTTATACACTAAGTATTACAGGATTTGAAAAATATAAAGTTAAAACCTAAGGCATCACAACACATAGAGAACCAGTGGAAGCACACTGGGTTAGTTATGTGCTCACATTATCTCTTGTGGTACAGGTGACTTGTGAACAAACCTGTGTCAATGTGAAATGAAGTTTTCTGTGTTTAATGCTCTGATTAAGAACTAAATACCTGGTTTTTTTATATATCTAGGAAATGCATTATCAGTTAATTTAAATTAAGTTCTTCCTTTGGTAGTTGGTTTCTCTCCTCATATGCAGTCATCCCTGTTGGGTTTATTTTTGCTGAATGTGTATCTTAAAGCAAAGCCAGCTGATGGAAAAGAGGAATATATATTCCACAGCATTAAAATAGATTGAGAGTTTTGTCTTCAATGCCTTAAGAAGGCACTTTCAAGACCTTGCAGCATAAATAAATTCTGCAGACTTAAAGTTTTTTTGCTTGTTCAATTCAAAATGATACCAGTATCTGCTACAGAAATTGATAATACAGAGAAAATGGACTTCATTTTCAGGGAGATGAATTAGGATGAAAAAATGCTACTGGAAGGGGGTATTTGGGAGAAATCTTAATAGAAATCTCCAATTAGTTGAATGGCTAGTTATCTGTGACAAGACATAGTATTTACTACACACTGCAAGCTGCATGAATACTTACAAAGAAAAATGTAAAATAATATTCAAGTTTGTGTACTGTGTGTTGTAAAATGTGGGTGATCTTTACAATGCTTTATGGCTTAAATAAATTTTTGAGAAAACATTGGGAGAAACATATTAGTGAAGTATAAGATTATGAATATGACTGTGTTTGGGTACCTTGTTAAAATCTTTGTCAAACAGCCATTTTATTGCATTTGGCTCTAATTTGATAAGCAAGGCCAGCAGAATGGGGATCTTATATTGTTGTTAATAAAGGCAGTTCTATAAAATAAGGAGAAAGAAAATCTATCAGCGCATAAATAAAAAGAGGAACTAACTGAAAGCTAGATGGTAAATGGTGTGAAGTATGAACCCCTAAACTCCTTTCCTCAAATACTTCCAAGTTTAAAAAAATAATACTGAAATCCCACTGGAAGTAATTTCTTGAAAATTAGAAATCCTGTTCTTAGTCACAGAACCACAGAATCACCAGGTTGGAAGAGACCTTCAAGATCATTGAGTCCAACCCATGCCCCAACACCTCAACTAAACTAAACCATGACACCGAGCTCTACATCCAGTATCTTTCTAAATACGTCTAGGAATGGTGATTCCACCACCTCCCCAGGTAGACCATTCCAATATTTTATCACTCTTTTTGTAAAAAACTTTTCCTTAATATCCAACCTATACTTTCCTTGGCGCAGCTTGAGACTGTGTCCTCTTCTTCTGTCAGTTGTTGCCTGGAAAAAGAGGCCAACCCCCACCTCATTACAGCCACCTTTGAGGTAGCTGTAGTGAGTGATATGGTCGCCTCTGAGTCTCCTTTCTCCAGGCCAAACAACCCCAGTTCCCTCAGAGACGTTCCTCACGGGGCTTGTGTTTCAAGCCCCTCAGCAGCCTTGTTGCCCTCCTCTGCACACGCTCTAGCGTCTCAATGTCCTTCCTGAACTGAGGGGCCCAGAACTGGACACAGCACTCAAGGTGTGGCCTCACCAGTGCCAAACACAGGGGAAGAATGACTTCCCTGCTGGCCACACTATTCCTGATACAGGCCAGGATGCCATTGGCCTTCTTGGCCGCCAAGGAGCACTGCTGGCTCATGGTGAGTCAGCTGTCGACCTGTATCCCCAGGTCCCTTTCTGCCTGGGCACTGTCCAGCCACTCTGTCCCCAGCTTATAGTGTTGCAGGGGGTTATTTCGGCCAAAATGCAGGACTCAGCACTTGGACTCCTTGAACTTCATCTTACTGGACTCTGCCCATCTGTCCAACCATTCCAGGTCCTCTTGCAGAGCCCTCCTACCTTCTAACAGATCAACACATGCTCCCAGCTTAGTGTCATCTGCAAATTTACTAATGATAGATTCAATCCCCTCGTCCATGTCATCAAGAAAAATATTAAACAGGACCAGCCTCAGCACAGACCCCTGAGGGACACCACTGGTGACTGGTCCCCAGCTGGATGCAGCACTGTTCACCACCACTCTGGGCCCGGCCATCCAGCCAGTTCTTAACCCAGCAAAGAATGCTCCTGTCCAAGCCATGGGCTGCCAGCTTTTCCAGGAGAATGCTGTGGGAGACAGTGTCAAAGGCTTTGCTGAAGTCTAAATAGACAACATCTACAGCCTTTCCCACATTCACCAGGCGGGTCACCTGGTCATAAAAGGAGACCAGGTTGGTCAAACATGACCCACCCCTACAAAACCTGTGCTGGCTGGGCCTGAGTCCCTGGCCATCCTGTAGATGTTGCATAATAGCACTTGGTATAAACTGTTCCACAACCTTACCTGGTACTGAGGTCAGGCTAACTGGCCTGTAATTACCAGGATCCTGCTTCTTACCCTTTTTATGAATGGGCATCACATCAGCCAGCTTCCAGTCATCTGGAACCTCGCCAGTGAGCCAGGACTGTTGGTAAATGATGGAGAGTGGCTTTGCAAGCTCATCTGCAGCTCCCTCATCACCCTGGGATGGATCCCATCTGGCCCCATAGATTTATGAACATCCAAGTGGCTCAGCAGTTCCCTGACTGCCTCTGCTTGCATAATGGGGGGACCATTCTGCTTCCTGACACTATATACCAATCCAGAAGGGCAGTTGTCCTGAGCACCATGCGTCTTTCCAATAAAGACTGAGGCAAAGAAGTCATTAAGCACTTCGGCCTTCTCCTCATCTGCAGTTACTAAATTCCCTTCCGCATCCAGTAGACAACAAAGGTCGGTCTTACCCTTCCTTTTGTAATTAATATATTTGTAAAAACAGTTTTTATTATCCTTTACAAGGGTTGCCAAATTGAGTTCAAACTGAGCTTTGGCCTCCCTATTTTTTTTCCTCCATGCCCTAGCAGCCTCCTGAAGTACTTTCTGAGAGACCTGACCCTCCTTCCAAAGATGATATATCCTCTTTTTATTCCTAAGTTCCTTCAAAACCTCATTGTCCATCCCAGATGGACGTTTGCCTCATCGACTCATCTTTCATCGCACTGGAATAGTTTGTTCCTGTGCCCTCAAGATCTCTGTTTTGAAGTATGCCCACCATTTTTGAAGTATGCACCCCTTCCTGTACTGGAGACTATTTCAATCTTGCATTGATTAGTCATAGGTGTAAGGATCAGGTGAAGTGTCATAAGCTTGTTTTTAATTGCAGAGGGAATTTTATAATGTAAAATGACTGAAAATGTAGAAGAGAAAAACAACTCCTGAAACTGAGTGCTACATGTGAAGTATGCTGCTTATCCATCTCTGACAGTTTTCCAGGTAATCTGCAAATCATACGTTGGTTTTCAGCAACATCTCCTCCTGTCCATATTGCAGTGCAATATTAATTTGGGGTTTGGTGTGTTTCTACATCTTGGGTTTTGTTTTTCAGTAGAGGTGGAGCCCCATGATGGCTTCCATTCTACTGTCTTGATGATAATGTTTTCACCTGGTGAAAATGGAGGACATCCAGTCCTTTGAACTGATGTGGAGTAAAACTGGGGGATGGAAATAAACCCAAGCTGCATCTTCTTTTACTGTCTGAGGTTTTTTTCTCTGCTGAATTTTGAATGTGCCTACTTCCCAAAGCAGCTGGGAAGTGAGTGTCCTGGAAGGTGCTCCTGCAAAGGCCTCAGGTGCACACTGCCTAAATCATTGCATCAGCTGTACAACCCAGAGATGGAGGGGAGAGTGGTGAGTTAATTTTATGGGGTTTTTTTTCCAGTCAGAGGTAAATAAGAGGCCGTTGACATGGTGGCCAATCACCTGTTGCAACCACAAGAGCTGAGCAGGGCAATAACATTCCCTGTGCTCCCCCTGCTACTTCTGCCCTCAACTGGAATTTTTTTCAAACTGTGTTTCAGATGAAAATGCAGCAGTTTGGCATGAATGAACACCGATATAGATCTGTCTAAGCTCCTTTCTCACTTCAAACTCAGTACTGGTTAAGACAGGATTATAAAGAAGCAAGAAAATTCAGCTCAGAAGTCTTGAAATCAAAGCAGTTCAGTAAAACGAAGGTATTCTCAAACCTTTGTGCCAATTAACACTGGGCTGTGACAGCAGAGTCTCTTTTATCTCATAAAAATTCTAAATTGTGCTTATTTTGGTGGGTGGACTTAAGCAGGGGGAACCTATAAGACTTACTTTTGATTAGCTTTCCCCAGGTGCTGGGTCAGATCAAGCAATGCTTGACAGCTGGATTTTTATCACTTCAAAGAAGAAAATATTCAGCATGATATAGAGATTAGATGCCCATGCTGATGCTGTTAACTGTGCTGAGGACACCTTTTCTTCAGCCAAATATGTGTGCCAGAAGAGATGTTTCTTGCTGCTGATCAGAACAGATTGTAGCATTTATGTGTAGTATGAGCGAGGAGAATCACTTACATGCAAACGAAAAGCTGCTATTGCATTACATCTATGCTATATGTGTATGTAAACTGACCTGCGTATGTATTAGGAAAAAACTCCAGATTGCTGCATATTCGACTCCTCAGGCCACAGTTAGTTGCTGGTAGTGAAGTAACAGCAAAGCTCAAAGCTGTTGCTGCAAGGTGAGTACTGGAAGTGTTGAACCTGCCTTGGACAAGTCCTGAGCATTGGCAGGACTGGGTGAGCCCCTGGAGCAATGGGCTGTGTGAGGCACAGGCAGTGATGCTGCTTAGGCTAAAGCCCTACAAGGATATGAATTTGGAAAAATTTCTCCAGATTTTGGTTCAAATCCTACTTCCAGGGAATAAATTCCAGAGCTCAGTTTTTGCCGTCACTGAAACAATCATGAAATTTGGTTCATATCAATAATTCTGTAAAACTGTATCTGGTGATAATGCATTACACTGCATGTATGCCCTAATAATGTTAGGGCACATCCAATTGCGCATGAAATAAATAAGTATAAATACTGTTGTAATCTTCTTCAAATTAGTTTAAATATTACTGATTCAACCCAAGTAACATCATTACTGATACAGCATGTGTTTTTATAGCAAACCTTTTCCATTTTAAAATTTAATTAATCATGGCATGGTGTAATAAATTTTTTTATTGTATTCATTCTAGGGAGAGAAATTATTGGCTGCTTTTGCAAAATGTAGTTGCTTTAAAAAAAAAAAACAAAACAAAATCAAATTAGAACATTTTCCACATACCTAGTATCCCCTGAGAGTAATGATGTGACAATATACAGAGTTCACTCCATGCACAGCTGAAATGTGGTCAGCCAACTCCACAGTGAAATGAAAGAACCATTTAACAGCTTAAGAACAGCACAGAACAGATAGTACATGGAGTGAAGAATATTAAACTTCACTAAAAGTTTTAGGTGCACAGACTGTCATTACTAAAATTGAAATTGTCAGGCTCCTGGGATTAATACCTCTGTACTTAAAAAAATTGCTGTAATGTCAATGACCCCAAGTAGTCATGACCTTGGTTCTGTTTGGAGGGCTTTTAAAGGTCTCCCATTGACCTTAAAAACCTAATTCCCAACATTTTACTGCAAAGATAGGAACACAGAAGGATTCATACTGGAGCAATGATTAAGTGCCTGAGTTCAGTGTTACTGTCCAGCTGTGGCCAGTGGTTTGTGGTTGTGAATTTTTTATGAAATAGAAGCAGTTGCTACCTGGTTGCTACCCTCTGTGTGCTGCTGCTTTGTGCAGTGCTCTGGCTGCCAGTGGAGTTTGCAAAGAGAAGGAGCTGTTGCCATGGGAATTTTGAAAGCTGTCTTTGTTTCCCCTTTTGCCAGCAATTGTGGAGAAACAGGACTCATTGGAGAAAATTCTTCCTAGGGCATAACTGCTCAGCCATGCTGAGATGCCTGGCAAATATGGAGGCTGGGACAGCTGCAGAGGTGAACAAGAAGGTGGAGGCTTCCTTTTCCCTGCCCAAACCACTATCAGAGCTTGCAAGTAACAGGGCAGATTTGAAAATTCATGAGTACTGGGGTTATTGGGCAATCTTGTTCTTTTCCCAGGGCCTGTGCTTCTCCAGCAGTCTCCAGGAGGAGGTTTTTAAAGGACTTCTCTATTGCTATAGAAATCGGAAAAAATGGAAAATGAAAACTCTTTTGTAAAGGTCAGCCCAAGCCGGGGTGCTGGGTTGACATTTATGTCTTTCAGAAGTTCCTCTGAGTTGTTGCTTTGTTACACACGATGAAGAAACTTAGAGGGCACTAGGCAATTTTGTTTTAGTGGGTTTTTTTACTTGTCATTTTTTTTGGTTCTAGCACCTGTTCAGTAACTCTCTGGGCAATACTATTATAGGCAGCTGCTCTTGTGGTGCAAACCCAGATTTTCATGGCAAAATTCTCTTTCAGTCTGACACTTCACAAGCTTTTCCCAAGCCAGAAATGAATGAATACTCTTGGAAAGTCTGCTAAGATTCTTTAGCCTGCTATTTTCTGTGCTAAGAATTTAATCCAATAACCATTTCTAGTGTCTGTGTCAGGCTTTTGGATCAGACCCAAAGCATGAAAAAAAAACCCCAAAAAACCCCACATTTAGATGTGTATGAGAAACATTCTTCCTTGGCAACAGGGCATTGGAGCTATGTTTGGGTATATCCCAAATATCCTAGTTTCTTGTGTTTCTTATGTGTGCTTAGGTAAGTTTGGGTGTATTGCCCTAAATTCTTGTGTACCCCTTAGCTCAAAAGAGATATAAAGAGAACGGTAAAAAAAAAAAAAAAAGCAAA
>VXAC01004155.1:553486-563768 GCA_013399225.1 Rhipidura dahli | reverse complement strand
CCCCCTTAGCCCAAAAAAAAAAAAAAAAAAACGGTAAAAAAAAAAAAAAAGTATAACTACTTTTTCTCCCTTGCCTCTCACCTTTGGTTTCCTAAGAAAGTAATGGTTCAACTTCTTCCTTTGTACTCCCACTTTTCACTTTTTTCCCTTTTGTTTTTTTTTCCCGTTTGCTCACTGGCACTAAATAGACAGTGTAGTGAGGCATGGAAGTGATTCTCCAGTATTTTTATTTAAAGCCTGAAAACTTCTTGCAGGTCTTTACAAACCTGTTTATCAGGCTGCAAATAGATATCATCACCAAGCTGTTTGCTAGATGGTTGATACTTAGCTCTTGTTCCATTTTCTGTGACTTTGTGGCTGGATGGAAGCTTGCTGTCAACACATCCTATATCTGAATTCAGAAACCAAAAAAGAAGTCTGTACCTGTGTTTCCTTATGCTGCTGCCTCTTTCTTATCTACAAATTATTTGCGGCAATGAAATAAAGGAGATGAAGTCTTGCATTAATCCATGAGAAAAGGCAGAACTTTTGCTCCAGCCAACACATGCCTTGGTGAAGAAATCAGTGCCTGATCTGCTAATTTTATTCGTGTACTTATCTGCCCATTTATTTTCCCCCAAGTGAAGGATGACTTCTTCACTGAGGGTTGTTTTTCCTCGGTTATCAGAGCACAAAATAAAGCAGCTGTTTATACCAATTTCTTTTACACTGTAAGGATCATTTAGTATGCAGGAGACCAAAAACTTCACATGCACTACAAGAAATCATGTGAGTCTAATGATGCCATTTAACAGACAGTGTTTTTCTTGGCATAAATTAAGACCCCTGAGAAAAAGGTTATAAAAATTGGAAGAAGCCATATTGTCTGAGGATGATGAAACAAAGGAGTGGATTGAGGAAGATGGTTTCTTTGGTTTTAAGAGCTGATAAATCTTCATCTGAGTAAGAAATTTAAGTTGCCATACACTGAAGTTCAAGAACTGCTGTTTTCTCAGCTGATGTGAAATTCCTTTGTTTATGGAGAGGCATTAAGTAGAAGAGGATTTTTAGTCTAGATTCCTGTCATTCTAGGGCATTGATTTTGACTCGAGAGAAGACATTGCAGAGGAGGCAGTGTCTCAATTAAAATAGCTTTTCAGAAAGCAGGTAGGAAGAATTCATATTTCTAATACAGATACGCAAAATATATGCCAAAAAGCTTGATTAAAGTGGCTACCCACATAAACGTGACAGCTAGAGCTCTGTTGTGCCTAGAGCCTGAATTCTTAAAGGGAAATCCCTTTCCTGAGTTCATGTTCTCTATTTTTATATGTATAATTGACTGATGTTTCCATTGATTTTGGTTCCCCATTTCTCTGGGCTGTCTAGGATTTCAAGAGGTTTCCCACTGCTGTCATATGCAGCACCTTCTTTACAAGACAATCCTCAAAATCTCTTTTCTTAGGCTGTCATTCAGAGCAAAGTTAGACTGATTGATTGATCTGTTTTTAATAGTAACATCCCAGAATCCTATCCCCTATCCTTCTGGCATCAATTAGCTCTCTGTTAACCAGGGGGTGCTGTTACTTTCAGCATGTCTTCAGAACAAAAAGATAATTGTTAACCTAAATGCCAACTGGACTTTAGCAAAGGCTGGTTTAGAGCTCAAAGGTTTCAGCAGTAATTGATTTGAGAAAATAATGGCTTCTGTTCCCACGTGGAGATATTTCTGTCTTTTCAGGCACTGTTTGATGAATGGAGGGAAATGGTCATCAGATCCATGGTCAGTAGAAGCTGCTGAAAGCAACTGTGGCTTGTTCCCTGTAGTTTGCATCTTTGAATCCCTTTAATTCTGGAAGTGAAACAGAACAAAAAATTTTGTGTAAATCTCTCAGTACTGCGCCAGTGCTCATCAGAGCATTCTATGCCACATGTTTCAATTCAGTCCAAGAGCATAACATTTTATTTACTTTTTTACTAAGGTTTCACTTTTTAAACTCTTGACAGGCATAGGTGCTGGCTGTATTCAACATGTTTTAAAACCTGGCAAAAAGTGTCTCTAACTGACATCTAAGTGTTCATGCACACCTCCTGCGTAGCCTGTTAGGGATGTCTCCACAGTGCCATGACAGCCTGCTGTTATTATACAATTATCTGCAGTGGTTTGCAAAGGTAGGAGGGCTTGGGAGGCCAAGGGGATGTGTACCTATATTTAAGTGCTCTATTGTCAGATCCCCTGTATTAAGTGATGCTGCTGCTCCTTTCCCCTTTAACCCTCACATTACAGGCAATGGAGCTGAACACTTCCCTGCTGCTCTTTACAAGCAGTTGGTATTGCTCTGGGGGAGCTCTGACGTTGGTTTGGCTTTTTCATTTTAAATTAATATGTTGTAGTTCAGAAAGATAAAATATCCAGTTCTAGTTAACTGCCAAAAGACACTTTCTGTAAGAAATCACTTCTCTGCCTTTTAATTTGCCCTAGGTGAGAAGTGATAATGTTGGGATACGTTACCAGGTTGGGAACTTGCTATAAGATTTGAGGGATGCAAACTGAGGGAGAAGGCTTTTCTCAGCTCCCTGTTCGTACCTCAGATTGCCAGTAACATGTTGAGGAAAAGTTTCATTTAACCTTTCCCTTTTGCACTCTTCTTAATCAACTTTGTTCTTTTGTGAAGGACTTGGTCCTGAGAACAGGAGTATCCAGCCACACGTTAGAGGTTTATCAGTGAGGAGGAGTGAATGGTAATGGAGCCCATATTTCTGTGTTTGGCAGCACAGCTGAGCTTTCTGACCCACAATCAGGGATCAGAAGGAGGAAGGAAGTACAGGAACCAATCGCTCACTTGATACTTCTCTATGCTTGGCTGCTCAGGGTCAAGCTGTGACCATAGGCTACAGACTCCTTCCAGATTTTTAATAGTGCAAACATATTTTTACAAATTCTACTAATACATCATCGTTTGTTTTGACTAAAATATTGTCAGGAAAATTTACCATCATAGTGTCTGCTTCTGTGATGTGACAGAGAAGAGTTTATTAGTCTGAAAATGAATGAATTTAAAATGGGATAGTTGAAGGTCAGAACTTATAGTGATAACTCAGCTAATGTAATATTCATACCTTGGTCTAAAATAGTGCTGTATATCAATATGTTTTCCCTGTCTGCCATGATTATCTAGGGTAGAAATACATTTGTGTACTGACAAATATCTAAGGGAGAAAGAGACAAGGTATTATACCGTCAGTGTACAGGAAAATTCAGGACTGAGTGAGGCACCTAGAAGAATTCATAGGCCACAAACCATTTGTCTCTTCTGATTAAAGCAAACTGTATTAAGCATTAACCACTGTCAGCACTTGCCACAGTAGAGCTACCTGGACCATCCTTCAGCTGGTTCTATGCTCCAGATTAATGACTTGGTTTTTTTTAAAAAAGCACTGAACTCATGAGGGGGAAAATACCTTATGTGTTTCTGGCTGGCTTAGTTCTCAAATCAAAAGTGTGGCCTAAGAACTGAAAATTATTCCTGCCTCCTCAATATGGATGGGCAAAGTCAAGCAGGATGAATGAGAAATGGATACACTTAACACCAAACACCACACTAAAACAGGTCAGCATTCAATCTGTCCCAGGTATGAGAAGCACAAATTCATGCATTGATGTCTTTTTTAATTTTTGACATTTTCAAGTTTTACAAGGTTTGTGCTGGCAAGGATTTCTTGATTGGCTGCTATCTCTTTCTGTCATCTCAGAGCTGTATTGCCTGCCTAGGGAATTTTCAATGTGTTCAAAATCTTGTTTATCCTTTGTCATACTAAAGTAAAAGATGAGATCTATTTCATGAATTGTTACCTGTTGTTTAAATGAGAATGATCTGCTTCCTCATTTTTATCTTGCCTTAAAGAGGCGTAAGATATGAGACTACAGTACAGGGTCAGTTTGGATCCTGTGATTTCCAGACAAAGAATGAGGAGGGACTGCATTGACCTGGAGAAGAATATTAACAAAACCCAGCATTTATCTATTCACTCCAGTGAATTGTTGATCGAGTAGTCTTAGCCCCTGAATTAATGAGAAACACTTAGCCTGCAGCTGGCCAGAAGGACCTTCTGTGTGCATTTATACTGTCCTGCTCCAAAAAGAGCACATGGTCCTTTACTGAGTATCACAAGCAAAGGTCTGAATTGCAGAGTTGATATCTCCTGGGAGAGAAATGTCATGTTTCATTTTACTGGATATGGTGGGATCAGGATTTGAAATCCCTCTCGGTGTGCTTCTAAAATATTCAGGGCAAATGTTGAATTTGTGCTAAAGGTTTTCTTTGTTGGGTGCTGGATGTTTGGGTTTCTATTTGTTTTTAGTGAACTTGAGATGACTTGAGGTTCCTTTAAAATCTCGTGTCTCTAAGCATCATTATTACAGGTATATTACCAGCCACATTAGTGAGGTAATTGCCGGGCTAGAAACATGACACCTCTCTGCTATCTTGACAAAAAAGGGTAGTCTGTAAGAGCTAATCCACTGCCTGAATAGGAGATGATATATATTTCCAGGCTTTCAAAGGAACACTTTTTACATGAACATATGACAGAGGATCTTCTGCAAAGGAGAAGAAGCAGTTATATGCAAAATGAGAGCTGGGAAAAAAAAATCTTCAAACATGTTAGACAAACTGCTTTATAAATACAAGTGTTCTTTCTCTGTTCCTGTTAACAGATTTCTGAAGAGTCAAGAAAATTATTCAAAAGTAAGCATCCTTAAGAGGACATTTAGATATTGATTTTTTTTTTTAATGCACTTTGTATTTTGCACAGTTTTGTGGTTTATAAGCTCTTTTAACTTATGAAATGGGAGAAATCTCATTGTGGTGCTTGACAGGTGGTTGCAATAATGATCAAATGCCTGTCACTTGTGACTGTGCAGCAGTAAAGGGCGAGGGGGGGGTTTATCTTTCATGCCATTACCAAGACTGCTATGGATTATTTGTATGAGTATTTTGTAAAAAAACATTTTAATGTCCTGTATTTTAGGTACAACTAGAGTAAGATCATCCTTTCTTTTTGAAAAGGTTATGGTCAGCTACTTTAAAAACAACATTTGAAATTATAATAATCTCTGGGGGTTTATCTTCTAGATTTATAGAAACAGACCTCTCTGTCTTAAAAGCTTGTTTCTTATACAGCAAAGACAGAATTCAAATAAAAACAACAGATTTATTAAAATGTACTTTTCAAATTCTGGTGGCCAATAGAGAAGGAAGAAACCAGACACTTTCCCTCAGGTTCCCTGGTTTGCCTGGATAGCCTGCCATTTTACTCCAAGCCATGGGAAAGCTGTGTATGTGATTTTGGGTGGCTTGATGTTCTATTTGCCTTGGTTGGAAGCTCAAAATGAAGCTGTTGTCATCTCCCTGTTTGTTCACTTGGTGTCGAATGGTTCACAGATGCCCATCCAGGGCTTGGGAAGTTGTACAAATAACTAAACTGTGAGGTTCATCATGCTCAAGGCAAGGAAAGATGGGTCCCACAGATAGCAGCTCTCTGCCCTGTGACAGCAGGAGATGGTAATTCCAGCCCAACAGGGAAAAGTTCACTGAAAGAAAGAAACCCTTGGAATAAGGACATTAATTTTTCCACTTGCTGTGAGGAATTAAGAGTCCAAGGTCCATCCTCCAATGGAATCTGCATGATGTGGCCATGTTGGATGGAGTTCAGTAGTGTCCTCCATGTGTGACCAGCCTGGGGGTGCTCTCCCAGAGCTTCTCTGGTGGTCCAGAAGGGATCTCAACAGTGCTAAACACTCATTGTCCCACTGGTAGAGGACCATGTCCCACGCACCATGGCACTCTTCACATCCCAAATGCCATCCCCTTCCTGCAGTGGAGGCTGTGTCCTAGCCCTGTAACCGGGCTGTTGTACCTGGAGGGGGGGCAGCTGTGAACTCCCCCAGGCTGAGATCATGTGTGACATATTACAAACATTCTGTACGGCTGATTCTTTTCCTCTCTGTCACCAACACGGAAATGAATAAATAAATAAGCAACTCAAAAACAATTTTGTCAATTTATTGTTGGTGGTTGCATTATGGAGAGTGTAGCAAAGTGGTAGATAATACTTTTAAGCTCCTAATGGATCTTTAGAAAAGTTCTTTCTAGTTTTTTTAAGGGTGGGCTGGAAAGTCACTGCTGCAAAATGTATTTGAGAACCATGAGAGAGAACAGATCATTTTCTTTCACATAAAGCTTTAATGTTTTCTTTTTCCTAAAGTAAATAACACCTTGCTGAGCTGTCTTTAATTATGCCAATTTCTCTCTGGAAAGGAGACTGCAAAGGTGTTAATTACAGTGAGAAAACTAGTTATTAATGGTATTTTTACATTCTTGTCATCTATTGGTGGCTAAAGGAGGAAGGGGGAAGAGATACTACATTTGTAATACAGGTTCCTTTCTACCGGCAGGAAAAGGGTAGTGAGAACAGAGAGGAGTATAAATGACTCTGTAAGGGTTAAAAGAGCTGACATTTGGGCATTGATGGCTGGTTAATAGAAGTTCTGAAGAGTTTGCCTTTACTGCCTTTCACTTTAGTGATCCGTGAACTAAAGTGTCCCCAAGTAGGATATGACACAATAACCTGTGACTTGCTCATTAAAGGCTCATATTAAGGCCTGTCTGGGAGCTCTCTAATGCCAGATCACTGACACCATGGACTGGAACAGCACCTTTAGGAGCTCCTGCCATCCTTAATGGCAATGCCTCGATTTCTGGCTCACGAGCAGAATCTGCAGCACTGCTGTCCTGTGGGGCTGCTAAACACTGCTTGTGGAGTCCCTTTAAGATGAATATGATTAATACAATGGGCTTAAGTTGGTTAATGTTCTTTTTACCAGAAATAATCATCAGATGGCAATAGAGCCATGAGCTGATAGGTGTTACTGTACCATAGTAATGCTGTATATGTAGTTGCAATCTCCTGACAGTGACATATGGCCAAACTAGGCGTTCTCTGAAGGGCTTATCTGTATGTTTAGTTTATACTGCTGTATTGTCCTATACCTAGAACCTTGGTTTTCCTGAATCTTGAGTGCTCTGTGCAGTTCCAGTATTTGCACCTCATGAACCCACTTGTCAACAAGTGTTTAAGGGAATGCACCTTTTAATATTCCTCAGTCACTTTTGTGCACTTCCTAAACAGGTCCTTCAGCTGCTGCTGCAGGAGATGGAGTAGGCTAACTGGGCCTATGACCCACCAGGACACCCCCTCTGTCCCTACAACCCATTAAACAGTGTTGTGCTGGAACCCAGTCACGTAAAATTTGACCAAACAGCAGGGAGTAACTTATATTTGAACATTAGGCTGCTTTGATCATCTATGTCATCTCAATAATTTTGAAGATATAGTTGCATGATCAGCAGATGTGTCTGGCAGTGTAATTTCATCCTGGTGGAGCATAGAATACAAGCTGATTCTATTGAGAGGCCTTTTTTGGTGAAGAGATTGGATAGAATGTGGGTACAATCAGTTATTCAGCTCAGAACAAATATATATGGCACTGTCTCAAATAAAAAATGGTTCTGCGGAGAGATGTGTTGTAAGGAATTCTATTATATTACAGAGAGATTAAATGTGAATATAGATATGTTTTGAGGGTTGTTTGGGGTTATTTGGGGGGTTTTGGGGGGTATGTGGCTATTTTCCTGGATAGTAGCACAGATTGTAGCGTTTATGTGTAGTATGAGCGAGGAGAATCACTTACATGCAAACGAAAAGCTGCTATTGCATTACATCTATGCTATATGTGTATGTAAACTGACCTGCGTATGTATTAGGAAAAAACTCCAGTTTGCTGCATATTCGACTCCTCAGGCCACAGTTAGTTGCTGGTAGTGAAGTAACAGCAAAGCTCAAAGCTGTTGCTGCAAGGTGAGTACTGGAAGTGTTGAACCTGCCTTGAACAAGTCCTGAGCATTGGCAGGACTGGGTGAGCCCCTGGAGCAATGGGCTGTGTGAGGCACAGGCAGTGATGCTGCTTAGGCTAAAGCCCTACAAGGATATGGACATGTCTGTAACCTATAAGGGCCAGTACTCTTACTGGTATAAGGTTTGATATGTGGAAAGTAATTTGGGGACTTAAAATATGTGTCAATGGGATTTTGAAGACTGTGGTCTTTAGTCTTGATTTCCTGGTTTGAATGAGAAACATAATGAAGATGTATTTGATGAATTTGTGTTGGTTCAGGATCAGGGTTAGCCATTTACTTCTCTTTACTCTTTTTTCTTGCCTCCCCTTATCTCTCAGAGTTTTGATGTTTTCTCAGTATAGTGTATTTTCTTCTCACTTGCAGCTGTTCTGGTTCAGCCCTGTATGTATGCCTTAGCATGTGTATTGTTCATTCCTAAGCTGCTGTTACTGAATGGTCATTGGTTTTGATCCCTCTTATTTTCTTAAAGACAGTTACTGCTTTGATAGTTATTGTTTGGTGTTAGTTAGAGGTTGTTTAGCTTTAGGTCCTCCTCAGAGACTGTGGGTCAAACCCTTAGGTGGGTAAAATCAATGTAATCAATACAGCACTGCTGATGCACATCAGCACAGATAAGCCCTTGTGTAACATCAGCTCAGCAGAACTCTACTCGAACCTTTGCTTTATTTTCTAGTTCAGCTTTTGGAAGGCATTTATGGTCACAAAACACTTGTTTTCTTTCTGCATATCCTGTGGTTTTCAAAGCATAGAGCAAAAAGAAGTCAATTAAGAACGCTAGCTTTCCATTCGGCATGTCAGAAATAAACTCTTTTTTTCTGTACATATAAATTGAAGCTTGGAATATTGAAGAAGAAGAATTGTAATCTTTTCCCCACTGACTGAATGTATTAGTTCACAATTCCCATATCCATTTGCCATATCATGACACTTTCAAATAACAGTTATCTCTTTATGCAGCCTTGGCAGTAAATCCCACATACATGTGTGGGAACAAGGAGAGCCAGCAGTACTTGGCCAGCCAATTTCTCAGGACATCAACCAGCAAATGTTCCTTCTGCAAATGGTGTTCCACTGACCAGAATTTAAAACCACAGGTTTAAATACCTGACCCAGCCACCACTAAAAAGGCAGAAAGCTGTCAGTGGAGCCCAGCAGTGGTGACTTTCTCTCTCCTTCTCTAACCTTTATATATGCTGCCTCTGTGTGTCAAGAGACAGTAATACATCTTCCTAAAATACATGCCTGCAGGATGCGGTGATAAATTGGTTGACTGACAGTATGAGCAAAATCATCAAGAGATACATGGTTGTAAGCAGTATCCTGCACCCTGTCCTGGATCATCTGCATGGGTAGTTGTCGTGGTTTGACACAGCTAAGCATCAAACACACTAAATCTGTTATTTTCATAAAGGGAAAATAAGAAGATATTGAGGAAAACTAGAGAGCTGCGAAGCAAAACAGGTTTAAGCTTAAACAGCTGCTGTACAAAGAAAAAGTTTATTACTAACAGAACTAAAAAGAAGTAACGAAGTTAAAAGCAAACCTCCGCTGATAGCACTTCTCTCTTTTTATCCAACCTGCACAAAGGATAACAGACCATGGGGTTTTAGTCAGTGTTGCAGTTCTTGAAAACTCTTTCTTATGCTTAAGGAAAAAAGGGTTTCTTCTGCTTCACGTGGTTCTGAACTGCCACCAGCAGCAGACCCCCCCGGAAAGAAACAATCTGCTTTGGTGTAAAACATCTCTCCCATGAAACATCTCACACTTCCTTCACACTGCAAAACATGGGCCGGCGCATGGGGTTATTACTCTTTATAAGGATGAGTTATTTTGGCCTGAACACAAAGGCTTTCTTCGCCACACGTCTCTAAAAGCATCTCACTGCTTCTGTATAGCCTGGCATTAGGCACTTCTCACAATCTGCACGGGCCACACGTCGATTCTCCATTTCCCCGTGTACTTCAAATGTATTAAAGAGACAGTCTGTGGTATTACGGTTTCTTCCCACGGCATGCGAGCAGGTTTTTTTTAAGCTACGCGCGAAAGAATCGCGACACCGCCCCTTTTTCTCCTGTCGCCATTTCAGCTTCGTCTCACATGACTTTCTCATTCTCTGTGACTCTGAAGCCGCCATGCTGACGAGTGTTCTTGTTCAGGCTTAGGGCGGGAGAAAGCCTCGCTGCCTTTGTGCTGCTGGCTGCGGGGTGTGTTCTTCAGCTCAGCGCCGGGTGTGCGGCTGCAGACAGGAGGCTGCGGCGGCTCCCGCTGGCTCCGCGGGGAGAGGAGAGGGGCCCGCCGGTGCCACGGAGCCGCGCCGGATGGGT
>VXAC01004155.1:499471-553415 GCA_013399225.1 Rhipidura dahli | reverse complement strand
TGGGTGTAGCTGTGGGCCAGTCTGTCCGTGGCTGGGTTCAGCTGTGTGCCAGTCAGTCCGTGGCTGGTTTAGCCGTGTGCCAGTCAGTCCGTGGCTGGGTTTAGCCGTGTGGCGCTCAGTCCATGGCTGGGTTTAGCCATGTGCCAGTCACTCCGTGGCTGGTTTAGCTGCCTGCAGCTCTGGGGGAGTTCCCTCCCCAGGACCCAAGGTCCGTGCCAGGGCGTCGGTAGAAGGAGAAGGGGGCAGGGGCCCGGCCCGGCGGGGCCCGGAGGCTCCGAGGCCCCCTCACCTTCCGACAGGCGAGCTGGAAAGAAAACGAAATTCGCGTCTTTTCGCGCGGTTTAAATATGTAAATTAAGAGAAGCGTCATTAGTCTAAAATACTGTCTATCAACCTCGGTTCAACCCACTTCAGCAGCTAAGAGTCTGGCAATCTTCAGTGAAATTCAAAGATGTAGCTTCTTTTTGAAAATGTCCATTGTCTGCAAAGGAAGCTGTTAGGGTGGAAAGGGAGGATCTTTCAAAATATGACAGTAATTATCATTTGTTCTTGATGAAAAGCGTCTCTAATGCTGGGTGTGTACCCTGCATGGTTCCTATGCATAGCACACCCAGTACCTGTCCCTCTTTCAAAATAGGAAAGACTTAAAACAAAGAAGGGAAGAGCACTGATTGCCAGGAAATTGCAGCACAAAATGAAGGAGCAGCAGAAGAAAGTTCTGTTCCAAGCAGGCCTCTCTTCCTGACCTGAGCTGCAGAGTTACAGGTCACAGCACAGAATGCAGTCCTTTGTCTGTGGATGCTGCTGGGGCAGGCAGGAGGGGAGTTTTGCAGGTTGCTTCTGGTGGAGGTCATATACCAGATGAGGTGAACTTGGCACGAAAGAAGCAAAAAAGCTAAGTTTTCGTTGTGAAAATAGAGACAACATCATATTAAATATTTGTTTTGCCTTAGTAAACTCTGAGTTTCCACCTCTGCAATATCCTCCAAAGTCTGGGCCATTATTTTCCAAAAGCACTTGTGCTTTTGAGCACATCTTCACATGCTTTTCACATGCAGATAGCAATCTGGGCAGAAAAGTTGCTGCTTCTTTTCATGTCCTCCCCCTGGCCTGTTGTCAAGTTTCCACAACATTTTTTATAAATCCTGCATTTTCTGTTTTTTTGTGGTCATGGCTATGCTGTCACCAGTGAAAGAGCACCGTTACACCTTTACTTGATAGCTTGAGAAATGAAAATAGGTTCATGATTTATAGAAAGCAGCCCAATAGTTAAACAGAACTCAATGCAACATTTCCTTGAATGTTTAAGAAAATGTATTTGTTGGAGGCAGCTGGTAGCTCCTTCCCAGACTCTGAAATCTAAGTCCATTTTGTATTTGAACAACTAATATGAAAACAAGAATTAAGTGTTTAAATACCTTCATGAATGTAGCTGGTGTTTTTCCTGTTTTGGAGCCTTTTCCTTTTCCTAGGTTCACCTCTGGGCTTTGGTTTTAAGTGGTGCCACATTAAAGAAATTTTTCAGATTTAGAGAAACCACACTTCCAATCTGAAAAACAGTATCCTAGCTTGTCTTTCAGATCTATCTTTGAAGATATCTTTGGTGTAATTCATCAGTACCTTTAAGGAAATAGAAAGGAGACTGCTCTCCGTTAATTACAGAAAAAAATAATCACACACCTAATCATATACACATAGGAAAATTTCAGAACATTCAGCGTGATTAATCATATAATGTGTAATACTTGGCAATTAGTCTAGACTGACTTTAAGGAGTTCTGTCACAAATTTTAGGTGCACGTGTACTCCCCGTCCCCCCCCCCAACCACCACTTTATTGTATTTTAGATGTCTAATACTTTAAAAAATAGATTTGTTTACTTCTTTTAAAATACTCTATAGAGCTCTTTTGAATGCCTTAGTGTGCATTACAGACCTGTCGAGGTTCTTCCTGCAGTTACACATTCACTTGTTAATGACTTTGTCTTAATCAATTCTTTCTCAAATAGAGATGCTCAGATATTTCAAGAGTCACCTTAAAAGACCTCTGGCAGATAAATAATTAAACGACCTGCTGGCTGACTTCTTGCATGCAGAGAACTTCTGGTAGAAACCCAATTGTTTGATTTGAAAAATCAAAACCTACCAACCCCTTAAAAAAAGGCAGTTTTTGCTGTTTGAAGAATCTCACTGCTTATAATAGCTCATTGTAGTGATGAGTTGCAGAGTGAAAGAAGCTATACTTTTGGTCATTAAATTTTGTAGCTTGCAGAAGAGAAGTGGAACGAAGAGGGAAATGTTGAAAACTAGTGCATAAAATCTTATCTTGTCAGGTTGCTAACTAAGAGCTTGATCTGGAGTTGCTCAAGTGTCTGTACAACTTGCTGGTGTCAGTTTTGTTGAGAGCATTAGGCATGTTTGAAAAATGAGACCTAGGCTATCTGAATATGTTTCCTTTATTCCTGACATTAAGTTCATTAAGTTCATTGGTAATAGGGTAGTCTGAGTGTTGGGGCTGGTGGTTTCTCTCCTTTATGTTCTTCTGACCAGTGGAGCCTCTGCTCTGACTATTTTGAGCTTGACAGAAATAACTTTGACATGGTAACAGGACATGTGTTAAGCTGCACAAATGTGCATATTAATTTGGTAATAAAACAAGTTAGTATTTCTCATTGCTGCTTATTAGATTGATGTATTATCTATCTAAACAGTACCCTGCATCTTTTGGAGGCAGTGCTTGAGGATGACTGCTGCCAACACAGAGAAGGGGTGGATACTGGGGTGTCAACCTTCTTATCTTCAGGAAAAAACACTTGCCAGAACTACTCTGTTGGTAGCCTTTCTGCGTTCAGTACATCCCATTTGTAAATCATTGCAGTAGATTCAGTAGATGAGTTTAGACACCCCAGACGGTAGATTGGGAATATAATTATGTTATGCATATTGGATTGAATATTAAAGTGGACTGTTGGATTGTTTAGAAAATATGGTGGCTGGTTCCTGGAAGAAGGGAGATGTGCAAATCCAGATCATTAGTTTTTAGGCAACATTTGACATACTTCTGACACGAGAATTATGTGAATAAAGTTTCCTGCTGCTTTGAGACTGTTCTGAATGCCAAAGGGCTCTGCTGTCACAGTCAGGGACCTGTGTAAACTGGGGGCATCTCTTAGCTCTGTTTACCTCATGTAGGTGACAGTTCTATAGTGCCATGGTAGAACTCTTCCCATGAGTGGGGCTTGTAGGAAGTCAGGTAACTGGCCTTGCCAGGATGCAAATAAGCCATGTTTATGATTCATTGGTGAACTGTGGCAAAGGGATGCAGTGGAATTCAGTGGTATCAGCACAGCTATGTTTAGCTTGATGAACAAGGGAGGGTCAGTGGATATAAGTAAGTATGTGTTAGAGAGCATCCTCTGTGCAGATTAAGTTTTAATTTTGGTTACATCCTTTTAGCTTCTTCATTCATGTGCATTTCTGTCATTTCTAATGCAGTACAAATATTGACTTGGCTTTACACTGAAGATCAAAATAAAATTGTCTCAAGAAATTGAAAGAATAATTTAGCACAATATCTGGAAATAAGGAATTCAACAATCTGTTACAAGAAAAAAGTAATATAAAGGATTATACACATAAAGGATTATATCATGCTGAGTTTTCAGGGTCATTGTAGTTCATGAATGAAGTTTTTTAATCATCAGGATCTTAAAATTAGGAAGAAGTCAACTCTTTTTGTATTTTTGGATTATGATTCATGTATTATAATATATGCAGTGTGTGGTCCTCCCCCTCTGATCTATACCCTTTCCTATCTACCTCAAAAACAGTGTGAGGATGCTTTTTCTGTTCAGCTGCCAAGTACTAAGTTTCTCAGATAAACTGTATTTTTATTTAGCTAGTGTAGAGCTTGATGTGTTTAAGCTCCCTGCTGTTATCAGGAGAGCCTCTTGGTTATAGCAGCTCAATATGTACCTTGTTATTTATAAACTTGAGGAGGTTGGAAAACCTGAAGTCCAGCCATGCTCAGCATCTTCTTTAAAGCTCTTTTTTCAAATAATTTTGCCATTAGTGAGAAAGTAGTTAGATCAGATCTTTCCTTCATCTCTGGTCAAGATAATTGTATTTCAGACAGAGTTGAAACTTGAACAGGGAAAAAGCTTTGAAGTCTCCTGTCCACTTCTCTGCAGCAGTTTGGTTCTATAGAAAAGCTCCCAGATTTTTTTGAGGGAAAAGCTCACAGCTTTTCTGTGGAAGAGCTCACAGTGATGAGTTGCAATAGCAAAGCTCATGACAGAGATAGGTTAATAAATATTACTTTATTCTGCCTCTTTTGACAAAGAGGAAGGCACTTAATGTTTAAATCACAAAGGTTCACTTTGTATGAGCTTGATTTTGAATCCTGCCTTTTGTGTTATGCAGAAATGTAGTTGCTGTTCTGTGAGAGCAGTTTTGCATGTATAAGTTGCATTCTATGTACCTTCTAAAGTTTCCCACAGCATTCTGTTTGTTCAAAATTCTTCAAATAATGCTTACAAGATCTCTCCCCAAACATGCATTAGGGAGCTTCATACTTAAACCTGATGTCAGGATTGTTTCACACTCTTTGAATCTGACATTTGATACTCATGACATATTTGTCACTTGACAACTGCTTGTCATTGCTCGTAGGAGGAAATGTTTTTTGTTAGGACATGGCTGAAGCAATGAACTTCGTCCAGTTCCCCTCTGTGACAGGCCTGCAAATGAGTATTTTTCCTAAACCTTGGAATTCTGCCCTCAAAGATGCTCACTTTGAGGCTGCAGTGCAGTCTTCTGGAGGGCCAGTCAAAGCAGAGGCACAATGAGCTCTCACTGTTTCTTAAGTGACCTTCACTGCTGCTTGGGACAAAGTCTCTGGTGTTCTTCTCTTCTGAGACAGTTTAGATAGCACTGGATTCTCCTGCCCTGTCCTTAGTTTGTCTGTTCCCTTAGGTACTCATGGAAATAGAGGAATCTTTGCAGACCTGATAATCCCATAATGAAGATGAAAGGTGCCTGGAAACTTTCCCTCCTCCTTCTGGTATCTTGCTTGTCTCTCCAGTGAGGCTGGACGTATTCAGATTCAGGCAGTTCTCTCCTAATCCTTGAAAAGCCCAGTCTGTCAGGAGATTGGTGTTAAAACCCACACTATTGAGAGGAAGGAAGAAAAATAATTCTGTGCTTTTTTCTTTCGAGTTGCTCTCTAATTCTTTTTGGGTGGCATTTATTTAGCTTTTCTGTGAAACCTGGAAGGATTGACTTTTCTTTCCCCTGCCCATTTTCTGACTGGAAGTTGGTAAGATCATCCTGTAACCATAAGATCCCAGATGCAGGCACACGTGTGGCAACTGAATTTCCAAAATGTGGGAGGCATTATCTTCTGAAGTTCCATTTGACTGTTACAAGCTTGAAGAGGAGTTACCAAAAGTCTGCATCTCTTCTAAAGTGGTCAGTGCATGGGTGTGACTGCTGTCCTGCACACGGTGCCCTCAGACCAAATCTTGTGGGGAAGCTCCCCTGTCTGTGCAATACTCTTGGTGAACTCGATGGATGCAGCCCCAGGAGGGAGAGGGTCAGTGTTGTGTGATCTGAGGGCTGGGGTGAGCTGTCAGTCTGCTCTATTTCTGCCTCCATGGCTACAGGAGTCTGGCTGGACCCGCTGTCACTGTGTGTGCTCTGCAGGTCACGATGTCCAGTGAGTCTCTGGTGAAAATAGTCAGGTCTAACAGGCTCTGGCTATGTGGTTTTCTGCTAGATGCCCCACTCAGGGGTAGACGTTCAGGGCACTTTGCCTCTTTCTAAGCAGATTTTCGTCTTTCTTTGGAAGCCTTCCAGGAGAAAATGCAAATAGAGTAGCGATGGAGCGCATGTAACACTGATTAGTTTTATTCTGGAAATGCCATACACATGATCTCAGCTAATCATGCTATATATATTTATTAAAAAAAATTATACTGTTTGTCAGTAGAGAGAAGGGGTTCTTCCTCTAGAAAATCAATTTTTAATTCCTTATTCTTACTGAAAAGGTGGCAAACAGTCACAGATTTAATTAAAGGTATAGCAGGCTTTGTCAACCAAGGGAAACAGAACTGTACTTTGGTTACTTTCCAAAATGGCAGAGGCTTAAAAGCAAAGCTAAAAAGACTTCCCCAAAATGTGTTAACGCATTTTGACCATTATTACAGCTCACATTTGTTGTTCTTTTGCTTGTGCTGATAGGAGAATATCATTATACAGAAAATCAGTTTTAACAGTTTTTAGTCATTGCTAGAGCATTAGATCTTTCTCTGCTTCTCTGTGGAGCTTTAATTAAGCATTAGGTCAATCTTGGAGGGGGCAAAACCATTCAGAAAGTAATAGGAGGGAATGGTATAATAATATTTGTTTCATTTCAGAAGAGGTTTCATTTGTTGTCAGGGCAAGAGATGCATAAAACTAATCGCAAGACTGCAAGGAAGAACATATCTTCTTGTTATGATAATGGAGCTTTGTTTACCTGACCTTCCAATTAGTCAATTGTGAATTCTTGTTTGTATCCTGACTGCCTGATCTCTGTGGGTTCAGCTGGTTCAGGTACAGATGCACTTCAAAAAGAAGAAGAGCAACCCCTTCAAAGTTGATTTCCTTCATCTCCCACCCCAGCTTGTGGAAACAAATAAGATTTCAGCATGATATTAATGAATAGTAACAGAGTCAGAATAATTGGTAGCCTCCTGGTTGTGATTAGGATTCAGGGGAGTTACTTAACAACAACTGTTTCTCAAATATGAATTCTGATTAATAACAGAGACCTTCTTCTCTCATCTACTAGGCCTGTAACTAACACACTTTGCAGCTGCAGTACTTTGAAATTATTTGTTTCTTTTTATACACTGTCATGTCCTGTATTGTAATAGTCTCAGTGTGAAGTCTTGAGCAGCATGTGTGCACTTGACCCTTGATTTTTATTTTTTGTAAAGTATTTTCATTTATTTATTTACTTTTGCCTTTATGATTGAGGATCACACTGATACGGTTTAAATCCATTGCCTCTTGTAAAAGATACTGAGATAAAGGTTCTTGGTTACCTCTGGCAATAAACATGCTTTGAGAGTGGCTGTTATGTAAACACATGGATGCTGTAAGTGATTTCTTTGTACCCACTGAGTCATTAGACATGAACTGTTAATGTCACAAAAGTATCTTAGGAAATAAAATTTATTGTGGGAGGGGGTTCGTGTTTGTTTGTTTTAGTTTTATGGAGGCCTCATAGCTCAGGAAGAGCGTTGGAGCTTTGGCAGGGGCCCTGGCCATGTGCGCTGCATTAGTCCCAAGCTGGCTGCCACATCCATTGCTCCCCTTGCTGTCACGGTTTGGTGCATGTCAGTCTTCATTAACTGACTATTTTAGGAATCTCCAGCCATTCCCAGGCTACAGCTCATTAAAAGTATTCTAGCGCAAGGAGTGCAGGAGGTTAGATTCTATTTTATGAAGTGCAGTTATGTGTCCAGCAGCCCTCCAGCTGCTGCTCCAATGTGTTGTGCTGCTCTGGAAATCTGCGTGAAGTGACAGGAATGAAAGACACTGGCAGTGTGTTTCATCTGCCCTTTAGTTCCTGGGACATCATGGAGTGTTGGACAGAGCAAGGACAGATCTGGCTGTTCATCAGACTTGTCGGCGGTCTGGAGGGCCAGAACTGTTCCTGTCTTGGGTTTTTAGAATTAGATTTCAAAGTGTTTGAGAAAAAGTGCAGTATGGAAAACGGATGTTTCAGGGGGTTGCACCAGTATAGTAAAATTTGCTCTAAAAGGAGTAAAGACATGGATTTTTCATACCTTTTGAACCTGCTAATAGGTTTTCATGTAAATTTAAAACTTTCCTCACTGATGTCAGCAGCAGATATTTCAGAACTTACTAGTCTGTTACAAGGAAGAAGTACTTACCTAGTAATAAAGTATTAATATTTCCAGGGATTGCATATTTATTCAGGGATCTCAAAATGTATTACAGATTAAACTAATTACTGCATACACCACAGGCTGAGGTACAGAGAAGTTAAATCAAATACAAAGCATCCAGGCTTGGAGCCGGTGAGGTTCTTCAGGGAGTGCAATAATTTTTATTCACAGTTTCAGCATTTGCAACTGCTTTGTAGAATCAGGTTTCGTGATTCATTGGCAAGGCTGGGAATTGAGCGGTGCAGTCCTGTCTCCCCAGCTTATGCTTTAACCAGTAGACCATACTTCTGCACCTTACTTCATCAAACAGCAAATTCCACTCCAGATTCAACCAGGTTCTGTTAGGTAGTTTTTATTTCTAAAAAGGACTGGAAATGAAAGACTCACTCACCCAAATCATGTAGAGATGACTCAGGTAGCAAACTTTTTAAATCCTCAGGCCTCCTTTTTTTTTTTTTAAGGAAAAAAAAAAAGAAGAAAGAAATCAGAATCAGAAAGAATCAGGACAAACTCCAAAGGAGTATCAAGAGACTTGGGCTGAAAGGAAAGTGTGTGAGCCATTCAGAATACCATTAAAAGCTGGTGTTATGCCAACTTGTGGTCCAGCACTGTTCTTCAGTGTAATTTATTTTACTCCTAAAACAAACCAGCCCCACTAATAGCAAACAAAAAAGCTTCTTTCTTCCAGGTTTTGGTTGTTGAATGAAAGGATTTGGGAATAAGCAAACCTAACCCACTTAAATTTCATGCCAGCATTTTTATGTGTCTCTGTTAACTTCTCCTGTGTTGCTGTGTCATTCAGATCAGAGTAATAGCCTAGAACCTCATGTCAGTGTATTATCTGGGCCTCACCTGGGCATTCTGGCCATGGCTTGTCAAGTGGATAAATTGGCTCACCTTCAGTGGTGTGAATAAATGAGTATTTATGGTGATTGTAAATCCCATTGAACTAAAGGGGCTGCTAAGTCAAACACATATTTGGAAGGATTTCTCTGCATTGGGGTGTGAAGGAATCAGTTTTCTCAGCTTTGCCTATGTAGAGAACTAAAAACTGAGTTAAATGAGTACATGTAATTTGATTAGGATTCATGTTTAACAGATTATTTTAAAGGAGAACGTGACCAGTATGTTCAAGCTCTTTGAAAATATGGACTTGTAAAAGAAGTGTGAAAGCTCAGAAACTTTGCAAGAGTGTGTAGAAATTGGGTGTGCAAGTAGTGTTTTGGAGCCTATAAACATCCTCTGGCTGTGCTGCCCAGCAGTATCCTGAAAGATGATTGAACTGAACTTTTCTAGAACACTATTCTTTTGATCCAGAAAATCATCAAAATTTGAATGGGTGTTTCAGCTTCCCTCTTTTAGCAAAGATCTGAAAACCAAGTAAATACATGCATTAAAGAAGGGTTTGTGCAGGAGAATGTCCATAGTTACTTCGGGGGGGGGAAAAAAAAGGCCTTTTATGAGGAATTTTAAGCAAGGTACAAGTTAAATTTCAAATTCTGCATAAGTGTGTTGCTTTCTATGTGTGCTGTTGGCATTGTTTGGTCTTTTCTACACATGTAATTTGCTCCCACACAGAAGCCATTTACTGTTCTTTGCCCTTTGGGTGTGGTTTGAAATTATTTTAATGTAAATGAGAGCCCTACCCTGAGGTCAAGGCTGCTGCCTGCATCTCACTGCCTGAGGTTACTGCAGTTACTGCAATCAGTGTGATTGCAGAGTGTGGATCAGGGCTGCAGCTCTGACCCCTAAACTGCACCTCTGAGAGCTTTCCAAAAGGAAACTCTCAGAACAGCATCTCATTACATTCGCAAATAATTTTTTTAAGCAGGTGAAAGGAAGATCTTTTATAGCCTCGAAGGAATCTTTCCAGGGTCCAATCAGACAAGAAATATAAACCATTTACAAGAAAGGAAACAGTCAAGGTGAGAGACCCTGAAAGCTGTTCCGCATTGTCTGAGTGCCATTAGGACTGGCTCCAGAGATTTGTTTCTCTTAAATAATGAGGAGTTTTTCACACTTCAGAAGTTTTTTGGTTTTGTTTTGTTTAACTTGTCTGTAGCTTTCAGGGGACAAGGAGATTTGATGGGTTGTTTTTGTTTTTTTGTTGTTGTTGTGGGGTTTTTTTTGGTTTTGGTTTTTTTTTGGTTTGGTTTTTTTTTTTTTTTTTGAGTCTTCTATTCTCCTGACAGGTAAAACCTTTTCTGGCTGACCAGTCACAAAATCATTTAGCCCCTGTGCATATTGCTTTTCCCCTGATGTTTGTACAGCTTGATTTAAGAAAAGCAGGATGGGAAAGGCATTTCTAGAACAAGAAATAATTTGTGCTCTTGCTGCAGTAATATGTATGTCCTAGAAAATGCCATGTTTTGACTTTTCTTTCCAGTGGATGCAGCGCCACATTTCTCAGCTGAGGACCTGAAGTGGAGTGAACGACATCTTGGTACTAGTTCCTGGACTAGGCAGGTTGATCTTGTGGGGAAAAAAAAGGTTCCTGAAATTTAGTTCTTATTGAAGGAATCAGAGTTTCAATTGAAGAATTTTCAGTGTACCTCCCCCTCACCTACCCAGTGCCCATTGGTTTGGGGGGTTTGTTTTGGGGTAGAAAGTAATGAGTTTTTCACTGTGACCCCTCTCATTATATTTCAAGTCAATGGAGCTACTCCTTTGTTGGTGTGGCTTGACCCTTGCAAAGGGATGGCTGCATTGGCAACAACAGCTCCTCGTGTAGCTGGACCCGCCTTTTCCTTTGGACTTTCACTTTATATGACTGGATGCTCTACAGTGCATCCACATTGCTTCAGAAAAGCAAAGAAACATGCCGGGGAAAAGGTGTCAGGTTAGAGGTCCCAGCCAGCTGTGGAACTGGGTGGTTTTGTGGTTTGATTCTGCTGTCACCATCGCAGGCAGGGGCTGGGAGAGCATTGACAGCATCTGTGCTGTTGCTTGGCCTGGGAAGCTGCCACAGAAGCTGATCCCAATGCAGCCATCCCTTTGTGCAGGACAAACACACTGGATATGGGCACTCAGACTACTGAAAGTCTGGTGCTTTAGTTAGGTCATGCAATCACTTCCTTCGTGGCAGTAAGGTCCAGCTTGCAGGGCTGAATATGGAGCTGGAAGCCTCCATATTTTGGGCAAATGTTCCTGTTCTTTTGAACCTTATGTTACAGCACCATTTGCAGAGAGGTGCAGAAGGGAACCTGGGAGAAAAAATGTAACTGAAAGCCTTTCCATAGGTTACACATGAAAACCATGTGCTTTGCTTAAAAAAAAAACCCTAAACATATTTATGAGACCAATCCAGTTGTGTATGCTCGTGTACATACATACACACGTAGAGATGCTGTAGCAGTATATCTAATGTGTATGTTCTACATATAAATAGAAAATGTTTTATATAGCTATCAGAAGGTTTTGCAGCTGCACATTGTTTTTCAAATTTCTGTATCATTTCCACATAGAAGTAGAAAAATATAAATCTATCAGAAAGTAAGCAGCTCTGGTTTTCTTTGTGTTAGAAGTTTTTTTTATAGAGCTTGCTTTGCCTTTAGCTGCAAAGCCTGAAATTTAAATTGCTGCAGGCTTCCTTGATTTCCATGGTTGAAATAAATGCTCTGTATCATTTTGCTATTCATGTCATTACTCCCCGTAATCACCACACTCATCCCAGCACACTGTGTAGTGTGCTCAGTTGAATATCTCTGACTTTCAGGAGGCTTCGTGGCTGGCTGTTGTTTGTTTCTGAAGCTGCACAATGACATACTCTATTGGGCTAATTTGATAGTTTGCATTCCAGTTGCTGTGAGTTACAACTTGTGTTTTCTGTTTTCCATGTAAATGAAGAATTGAAATCTACAGGGAATTATTTGCTTCTTCACCTGAATTTACAGATTGTAATTAATCATCCAAATTTGGTGAAAGCTCAGAAATTTCACACTTTTCCCCTTTCTCCCCACCTCTGTAAAAGTCAATTGTTGCTGCTGCTGCATATTCAGCAGAGAGCTGGGATGGAAATGCAAGAGAGTTAATTTCCGGCTGAATATGGGAGCACATCACTGCTTGGACTCTCTTCCTGTGATCAGATTCATGCACTCAGGCATTCATGTCCTAGCATTCATGGGGTGACCAGTTAATTTACCTTGTGTGGCTGGAGCTGCTCCTCGAGCAGGGTGAGCTGTCCCTGGAAGCAAACAGCAGTGCAGGCTTGGGAGCCAGCAGAGGCTGCGGGATCAGACTCAGTGCTGCTTTAAGTGAGCAGTATTGTGAAACTGAACACATGCAACTGGGAATGTTGGTGAGAGAAAACAATTTTATCCTAAACACTTCTAAAAGTCCTTTAGGTTTTTAATATGGTTTGAAAAAAGTTACTGCCCACCAACCCCTTGACTCCTGCCTTGCCACAAAAGGCTGAGATTGTGGCACAGATAGCAGAAGCTCAGCAAGGTGAGGTGTTCAGAGGTCAGTACAGCTGGTGGATTTGTAAATTAAATTGGTGTAATTACAGGGGAGTCTCCCTCTTTGTGCCCCTGTGAGAGAGAGCAGGCAGAAAGCACTACAGATGTTTCCCAGTGCTTGATGCAGGACAAAGATTGATAAGTAGGGAATGTATTTTAGTTTATTAACTTTCTGTGGCTGTGATTTACTTCACAAACAAGGTCTCAAAAGTCCCTTTATTTTGCTAGGAACACTTGGGAAGTAGAATGTTTCTCAGTGTGATGAGAAGTCTCAGTTTTACATGGCTTTTGTAGTTGCTCATATTGTGAGAGTTATGATGATTTGTCCATTCCTCATGTCAGAACAGCTCAGCACCTGCTTACCAGGTTTGAACTAACAGTAAAGCATTTCATACTCAAACAAAATTACATTTTATTTCAAAGATCAGCTAGCCAGTGAAAACTGTAGTGGCACAACCTGCCCTTCTGGAAGAGGTGGGAGGGAGAACTTGTGGGTGTTGTTTGCTTGTTTGAAATTATTTTTAAGGCAATCAGTGAGAACTGACATCTTAGGAGTTTCCTGACCAAAGGTTGGCTGACTAATTACTGTTTCTATTACCATCCTGAGATACGCATCATGAGTGATGAGAGAAGTAAAAATAAAAGCCAATAAGCCACTTGGATCCTGTTTGTTTTCCAGTAGATGTGACAAATGACTTTGTGCTCTGCTTGCCATAACCAAACAAATGGTTTTAAAAATATATGCGTGGGTAGATACACACATGCACACATATATACCCATACTTGGGTTTATAGGTTTAATCCAGAGAGGTAGGGGGGGCCTTTATCATAGAAGCCAATTTAAAATAATTGTATTTAAAGAGTAACACAGGGGAAGTCATGCACAGCCGTAGAGTAGAAAGGCTCAGTGTGTATTGTAGCTCTGTAATAGCTATTATTTATCACAAATGTGCCATCTCTTTGTTCACACAGAGTAATGAATGACCTTTCTGTTTCCACAGCTAGACCTGCACAGATTTCAGCTGATGGGGGTGTAGTGCTGTAGGTATTTATCATGCTTCACTTATACTGATCACTGGTTTAAGCTGCACCACCAGGGAAATGTGCTGCACTTACATTATGGTTCAAAAAAGTATTTAGCTTTTATGTGGTTAACAGCTAAGAAAAACAACTACTTTGTGTCCCTGGCTGCTATAGTTAAAAATTGACTTTGCTGGAATTTGAATCAAATTACTGCCAATATTGTCATAAGCAAATTTATCAGCCAAGGACTTGTTTACTGTATCTTAGCAATGCAGGGCTTGATTTGATGTCTTCCTTTTTTTTTTTTTTTTTTTTTGGTGCGTGTGATTCCTTTATAAAGCTTCCATTTCTTACATTGGTAAGTGGGATAGAATATATGAATGAGGACAGGGTAGCTCAGGAGAGGTAATGTAAATACACAAAATTCTTTTAGCACAAAAAGGTATATGAGGGAGTTACGTTTTTAGCTCCTCATACTGTTCAGAAATTAATAATGTGAAGAACAAAAAATACTGTGTTTGGGAGGGTAGGGTACGGGTTAGGATGGGGTAGGAGGGTGAAATGACTGAACCGTTCTTAGTAACAATCAAGGTCTCCTATTTTGTTCTTGTATATTGCTCCAATTAGTTATGTTTTACTGACACAATCCTTGGATGTCAGAAGTCCGTCTTTTCCCATGTGGCACATTAAAAAGCAAAATGCATTATTAATGCTTGAGGGACCTCTGCAATTGTGGTATAAAGCGTTAAATGACATTAATTTAGACAATAATACTATCATCACACTGCTTTACAAGCCAATAACCCAGCTCTTGTTCTCTCTTGTAGTTTATCTCAAGGAGGGAAGTGGATTATTGCCTTATAAAATAGGCACAATGGTGTAGGTGGTGTTCTGCTGCTATTACTGCAGATGTTTCAGGAATACTGAACAAGAGAGGTAGCTGAACAAAAGTGGAGAGAGATGGAAGACTGCAGCACTCACGCTGTGATGTGAGCTGAAAACTACAGGAAACATTCACATGTGTAAAGCCACAGTTGGGAATGTCTTCTTCAGTGTAGGAATATGGCCCCAGAGTCACTCACACTTCTTTTAACACAGACCATTGGATTGGAGAGAGACTGCGAAAATTTTGGCCTCAAGGCCAGGCTTGCAGTTGCAGCATCATGCTTGGCCCTGAATTTGTGCACAGTTAGAACAGATACTAACTTTGTACTATCTACCTATTGGCAAAGCTCTATCATCCAGCTTGTTCCTTACCAGCTTTTGTTATTCTAAATAGCATTCACAGCCTTGGTCTAGAAAATTCCAGACTCTGCAGGGTGTTTCTGAAGGATGACATGAGGCTGAGACCGGCAAATTCAGCATTTGAGGTGATGCAGGGAGCCTTCGTTTTGACGATGCAAAGGAAAGCTGGTGGGCTCTTACCCTTGGACTTTGTTCTGGGATTTGGGGAGCTGGGCAGTTGCTGCTGTAGCTCCTGCTGCTGAAGGGAGGAGGTGCATGGTAAATTCTCCAGAGGGAGGAATTCACTTTTCAAGGTACAAACCACTTTTCTGTTGACTGGCAGACGAGCAGCATGTGGTTTGGCACAAAATACCTTGCAGCCGTGCTTTTTGCATGTGAAATTAATGGTCTCTCTTCTCATTTGATCTTGAACCCCTTTTCCATAAAAGCTTTTCAATAAAAACCTTTACAGTATTCTGTAAGATAAGTGGTAAGACAGCAGCATTCGATTATTTAAACTTCCCTGTTATTTGGAACACAGTCATGTCCCCTGACAGTGGTTAATTACTCTTACAATTACCTCAGTTCTCCAAAACCTCAACTCTCCACACACATCCTGTGTCTCTGTGACATTCACCCAAGGTTGTTCTTTATTATAAATATCTGACCAGCTCCCAGAAACCAAACAGGCAGATTTTGGCTCTCTTTACATTTATGTGTGTTTCTGCCAGTCTCAACATGTCTGCTGCTTTATATTCATACATTTAAACTGGTGATTTTGGTATTATACTTAGAGCTATCCTGTGCTACATATTGCAGAAGATCATAGTATTATAATGTCCCCACCTGAATTTTTGTCCCATCTACCAATAAGCCCTCTTTAATTAATTTGTCAAAAAAAAATCCTGATTATTTTCCACTTACAATATTTAAAGTTAAATTGTATTACTGCTAATAGTGCAGAAATATCCAGGAAAGCTATATAAAAAATAGAAACTTAAAACTGTTTGTTTTTTGCAGTGTATTTTAAATGTTCATCTTACTTTTCCTTTGAGTAACTGTTATTTGAAAATAATTTTTGCCTTGTTTTTCAGTAAAAAGATTGGATAATGTTACTAGTCTCTATTTTCAACGTTGCTATGTTGAAACACTGGAAAAACAGTTCAAAGACATTTTGAATTGATGTCTAGGAAGTGTTTCTCTCATTACACCATTCTATTCCATTTCTGAGTCAAAATAAATAAAGAATTAAGAAGAAACAGGAATATATTTGTGTTACTAGGTTTTGTCTTGGAAATGTTGTACATGTTGCAGTTTATGAAAACATGAGTCAGCGTATGCGAGGTGGTTTGCATGAAGCAGAATATTCTATTTTTTTTTAGGTCCCATCAGAAGTTACTCAAGAGAAAGTAACATGCAAGATTTGTGGGAGAATATAAAGGATTATATTGATGGATCTGAGGGTGTGGGAGGATGGAGAGGTAATCTGGAGTGATAAAGATGAAAACTTTATTTTCAAACCTCAGTATGATTGGTATGAGTGTTTTATTTCTTTCTCCATAAGTAATTGTAACAGGAAAAATACTTATTTGCCAGGAGGGAGCCATGCTGCTGGTGGTTTGGCTTATTGGAATGTTTGGGGTTTAGTGATTCTGTTGCCTGCTCACACCCAAACCACTTAGTCCTGGAGGTGCTTCTTATTGTGAAAGTCACACCCTACGTGTGCAGTTATACTTTGAATAATGTATCTTGATTGTTAAATGCATTTTCATTGTTGTCTTACTCCGACTGGCATAAATAATGAACTGGTAGTCTATAAATTTGTTGACTTAATAGCAGTTATTAAGTGTTTTATGTGGATGAATTGGGTTGTCCTACAAGTGATGCTTAAATATCTGAGTGGGTTTGTTTCAAGTTCATTAAAGAACATGAGGCTGCCATGTTCCTGCTTGCTGATTTGTTGTTGTTGTTGTTGTTGTAATACCTTAGTATTCTCTGGAAATATAGAATAGAATTCTCTGGAAAAATGTGCATTGTGAGCAGGGCAAGCACCTCGGTAGATTTAGAACTGTACTTTCACATTCTTGATCACAGTTATTTTTAAAATAGTTTTAAATCAAGGGAGCTTTTTAATAGGGAAATGAACTTATATTCATGTTGTATAATTTAGGAGACAGGGTGGTGTTACCACCCTTGTCAGAATACAGAGAAAATATATATCATTGAGTCTTGTCCTCAGAAAGTTGTCCCCTGTTCACTGCCACGTTCCTCTCTCCTTTCGCAGAGTCAGGTGACAGAGGAGAAGTTTTGGAGTGATTGCAGAGGATGGAGACCACAGCTCTCACTGTTCTGACTTGTGGACTATTGCCCAGACACCCTCCCTAAATGTGGAGATGACAGCTGAAGGCATGGTCTCCCCTTCTGCTCTCTTGGACACTGTCAGTGCTGCCCCAGAGCTGGAAGAAGGGACAGGACTGGTCCTTGGCTGCTCTGTAGTGTGAGGGCTCTGACTGGCAGCAGTAGTTCATGTTTGTATTCACAAGCCAAGTCACAAACCAGAGCACTGGGCTTCTGGCCCATCTTGCTATTTCCTCCTGCATCAAGCTGAAGGACAGTGCAGGAACATCCTAAGCCTTGCAGAAGGACAACATTCATGCAGATCAAAGAACCTCCTTCTCCTCTCTCCTTCCTGAGCTGAGCTCAAGAGTTTAGTTATTCATTGCTGAACAATAGGGCAGTGAATATTAAACATGCCATGTTTTCTGCTATTCCCACTTGGTCTATTCAGTGAAATGTGAGAAGGTGGTAGGGATGGTTAGTTATTTCACAGAGCCAGGAGGATAGATAGGAACAAAGTCAGTTCCTGCTGTGGTTCTCTGTGGGAAATATCAGTTATGAGCAGCTTAGTCTTGGTCATAAACACCACTGAATGGTATCTGTTACCACAGTAGAACCAGAAAGGATTCCATTACTGAAAGCAGAGGAAAAAAAGTACCTGTATTGTATCTGAGAGCAATGCAATGAAGTTGTTATGTAAGAATTGAAATAACAAAGCAGGATAGCTTCTACCACCTAGTAGAAACACCATGGGAAAAGGTAGTGTCCTAAGATAAGTAATGTATTATGTTTTGGTTTTCTACTTTTCTCTAAATCAACTATGATTAAAAAAATTCTTTATCTTTTTGAGTAGGTGGTATCTTTTAATATTTTGATTGGGTTGAGGTTTTAGCTCTGATCAACAATATTGTTACTAGCTAAAAATGCCTGACTGAATATGTAAGGTCCAGGAAGACAAGTTCTATTCCCTGAGTCTCTGTGCTTTTCTTTACATTGACTTCAGGACGCCCACACACAGCATTCTGATGAGAAACCATTAGATGGGCTAATGGGGCATCGAACTAACCTGAGGCAGTGTGCGTAGGGAACAGCTTCTCTCTTAACATCTTATTAGAACTCCCTCAGGTATAACAGGAGGGTAGAGGTAATTAAGCTAAAAATGCAAATAAACATGATGTGACTATTTTTTATGCCAAGTGACCAGCTAAAAGTAAATACCTGCTTGGCATAAGTTGTTTCCATGGAGCAGGGTAAATACCAGTTCACTGCTTGTGGCAGGGTCATGATCTCCCACTGTGGCACAGATTGAAAGGTGAAGATTCACAATGTTTATCCTTTCAGAAAGTGTCTGGGGTCCTGTTAGAGGAAAGAGAAAAGATGGACAATTTGGTAGGTTGTTCAAGTTGTCTTCCCACATTGGGCCAACTGGAGCAGAAGGGGGACAGCCGTTACCAGTGTGAGGACTGTAAAAATGAATTGATGGCTCTACTCCAGATCTTAATAGAGCAACTTGTTCTAATTGTGCCTCTTTGTATACTCTGTAGAGGAGAAATGTTTGGCAGAACATAGCGGATTAACTATTATGCCTCTGAAAATCCCTTACTCTGAGGAAAACATGACAAGCACATTGGAGGCAAGAGTGTCATGCAGCAGCTTTTCTTCCAAACTCAGCATCAGTTGAGAGAGAAATCAGTCCAGTTTCCACAGGCATTCTCCTTAAACCTGGCCCTCCATACACCACTGGAAGCTTTGTCACTGGTGTCCATGGTTCTGGAGTTAGAGCTTTCATTGTAGTCATCACATAACTGCTTACATTGGTGAATGAAATCACCTTGTGAGACCCTCACAACAATGACTTCATGTATTTCCCCTGTTTGTGAGATCCCTGCCTTCTCCATGGGTCTCTAGGGATTACAGTGCAAAGCTGATGGTGAGCTAGTTTCTTACTGCATTGGTTTTGAAGATGAACAGTCTTCCTTGTAGCTCAGCCATTTCCTGAGCAATTAAAAGATCTGTGCAATTTTTCCTGCACTCACACTTTCTCTCAAGCACGGCAACTTGTGATTTGGGCAAGTTGTGTTTACATTAAATTTTATTCTCTCAGGAGGTTTTACATTCAGCAGCTGTCTAGCACAAGTTCAACGGTAGAAATTTGCTTGATGCCAAGTGCCCTTTCCTCCTGCTGGCTTTAAAATGACTTAGGGGTACTAAGCTTGTTGCAGGATAATGTGCCATCATTTATTTTATACAACAGTCTGTTTTACATAGTAAGGTTTACAACATCAAAGACAGCAAGAATGTTCTTTTTAAGAAAGAGAGTGTGAACCCCTTACATGCTTAGGAAAAACATTCATATCCTGTATGTATTTTTCACATAGTGGAATGCCTGCTATTTAACAGTGTCTAGGGATTTATATGAAAGCTGACAACAGAAATATCCTAGACATACCTCTTTTTTAAATACCTTTAACTTCTTTTAGCTGCCTGTCTTCTGGCTTTGATTTGTCACAACAAAAACCAAAATCTTAGAACTACTTTGTTTACAGGATTTCCAGGGAACTCTAAATCACTTTTGTGCCTGGTGGAAACTCAATAAAGATGTACAAGAGCGCTGTCAAATATGCACTGAGGAGAAGAGATCAGGCACTGTGGGTTTTTCCCTCTCAGTGAAGCAGCTGCATTGTTATTGACTTGAAATCAGGCAGAACCTGGCCCTTTCCTTTACAGCCTTTGGCCAAGGAAGGAGCCATGTAGTACAGACTGTGTTGCACTGATCTTATGGGTCCTGCTGAAAGGGCAGGGGTACCCCAGGGATGTATTTGGAGGGCAAGGTGGGGACACCTGCTCTGCATTGCCCTTGTGAACAGAGATCTTGTTGAGTCCATTTGTCAGATAACACTTTCCTACACAGCAGTGCAGAGGAGATTGAAACAAATCAGAGGGTATGAGTAAGCTGCTTGCTGGTAAAGTGATTAAATACACCAAGTGTTAGATCCTTCTCTCATTCCCAAAATGAAGACAGTGACATAAAAAGGCTGGAAGAGACAGACTTATAACCTATAATGTCTGTGGACCAGGGGGTCAGGAACAATCACTACACAATGCAGGGATTTTTATAAGTTGTTTAAAGAGCTGTTTTGGTGAGCCATAGGAGTAGGGGGTTAAAGTTAAGTGCAGAAGTCAGACCAATTGATTAAACCAAATAATTATCAATATATTACTCTCTAAAAATGCTAGAATTCCCATTCACTGGAGTCCTTTAAAGTCCTTTGCTGTTCCAGTATCCTCATGCTTCTCATAACATTTTGAAATGGGCTGGCTCTGCAACCTGAACAGACTTTCTAGCAGCTGCAGTAAACCCAAAACTGTGCATTTTGGGATTTCGTAGCAAAAAGAGACCCATGGCAAGAAAGATCTTAATTTTTTTCTTTCTTTCTTTCTCAATTTTTAGACCATTTCAGTGCAAGAAACTACTTATTCTTGCTATGTCACACACAGTTGTAGGGTTAACTAATTTTGTTAAGGTCTAGAATGTGCTTTCAGATATACTCTGGAGAAAAATTTTGCCTTGGCAAGAAATGAAGATGATGAACTAATCAGTAGTCTTTGTCACCGATTTTATGATTCATTTTTTATGGTGCTGTGTCTTTATGAAATCATATGAAATGTATGAAATTGTCCCTGTTTGCAAGACTCTTTTAAAATGTTTTTAAATTCTTTTTTGCAAGCCTTGTGTTAGCTATAAATGCATCGGCAGATTAGAATTTCATTGCTGCAGTTTTTCCTAACTGCCTCAAACACAATCTTCATGCAAATGGAATAATCCCTTCCCTTTGCAGTCCCTAGGTCAAAACTGAAAGAATGTTTGCTGGGACCTGACTGCCTTCTTTATCTGTCTCCTAGAGAAGAACAGACAGACAGTCACTGGAACAGCTTGTGACATATGTTTGGCAGCAAAAGTACCCCTGATTCCAAGTTCCAGATTATACTTCTCAGCTATGGCTGGCCCTCTTCCTGGGCACTCACTAGCTTTTCTTTTAGTCATTTTACACCCAACAGAGGTAGTCTCCTTCTGCTGAGATTTTCCTGTTTGTTTGTTTTGGGGTTTTTTTGAGGAAGACACAATCTCTCCTGTGTAGCGGTGGGAATGTGTTGGGGTTCCCTTTGGCTGAAAGGGTGGCTGGCAGAAAATGAGTACATTTATTCTTAGCAAAGAGGGATGTGTGAGCTGGGGGGAACAGCTCAGGAGAAATATGATGTGCCTCAGGAATCTTACTTTGCACTACATGTAGCCTCTGCTCTGCCTGCTGCTGTGGAAGTCAGGTCTGTGTCACCCCTCTGTGTCAGACACCCATGTACACAGACCCAGCTTTTTGTGCTTAAGCAGCAGATTTCTCGAGGACCATATGGGTCCTGGCCCCTTTCCTGACTTGGGGTTATCTTGCATTCCTGGCTGCAGCCTCCTATGTTTCTGAAAAGCAAGACCAGGATGATGAATGCACCCGGAGCATTTAAACCAGAGAACGAATAGCAACAAGAGAAACCTCAGAATGCAGAGAGGTGACCGGCTGAGGTAATTTAAAATAAAAAATGGCTTTTGTCTTGAAGCTCCTTTATAGTGCATCGTTACTGTCCAGAATATCTCTGGAAACCATTTTGTATTCCGCTAGTGTAAACCTAGATAGCACATTTATCTTTAAAGATTAGGAGTTATTTGGGAAAGTTCCATTTCATTGTTGTATTTAAACCAGAACATTCCTGTCTCTTTATCACCTAACTATTTTATATATTAAACTAATTACTTTAGTGAGGCTAAGTAAAACAATTATTAGTCAGACTGCATATTTGAGTCTTCTTATGGCATCAAGATAAAAATCCAGTCATCCCACATTATAAGCTCTTCCATTGACTCCCCCAAAAAAGGTTTCAGTTGTTCAGTTGTTTGTATTCTTTGAAGAATACAAAGGGTTTGCACTTCAGGCAAGCCCATTTCCTTTTTTAATGTGAAAAGCTCCAAGCACTGCTTTTCAAAGAGAAGGAGAAAGATTATTTTTGCAGACTTCTGTTGAGCAGTTTTAGACAACACCCTTTAACAGGAAAACATGGATTCTCCTAAATTTCTTCAAGATGAAGACAGACAAGCTTCCTGTTTCAAATTACTTACCACAGTTAATGGTTTGAGATGATGATAGTAATGTGTAAGTTGTTTTATCCTTTTACCCTTTTTATATGAATGAGTTTAATGCACTGTGTCACTTGAAGTTCTCTATTGAATTTTCTGTATTTGAACTTGAAAGGTTTTTTGTAACAAAGAAGGGCAAAGATACCAACTCCTCATGTAAAAACATTTGAAGGAATGGGCCCAAGTGTAGACCCAGTGTTAAGTCAATGTTGAGAATAACGGATTTAAGCATAGGTTAAAAGAAGGCCAGATCTTCAGTTAGAGATGATTGTCTGGGCCCTTAAGGAAAGAAGTGATGGAATTAAAGGGACAAATATTTAGTTGTGCTGCACAAAAATGTTTTGAACTTTCTCTGGAATCTTTTCATTTTGTATCTGCTGTTGAGTGTAGGTCATAAAACTATTTCAGGAATGCAAACTAAATGTAACCACAACTTTACAAAATATCAAAGCATTTTCGCATGTGGAATCATGCAGTGTGGTCTGGGAAAGGATATAAATGCCTACCTAATTTCTGAAACCTTTAGTTTGAGGAACAGTAAGTACTAAGTACATGTAGGGCACACTGATACATGGGGACACGCACATGGTATTGCAAGGACAGAGACTGTATATTTCTTCTTGCTGTTCTGGGTGTTCAGGGCTGTGGATGACTAGGTACTGAAACTCTGAACTTCCATCTTTGCCCGATAGGATGCGAAATAATTTTGTGACAGCTTTTTCATTGTCCTGTAGTAGCATAGTATGATTCAGCAGTTGACCAAATTCCCAGTATCTGCCAGTATGGCAATTTTATTCACAGTGGTGAAACATGAGGTCAAGATTGCAAGACATGCAGAGATTTATTTGAAGATAAAAGTGCTGTTATTGAAAATTTTCAGGATTTCAGATTTAGAAGAAATGGTTTTGTTTTATTAAACAGATACTGTTAGCTATATGTGCCCAAGGCAGCCAGAAACTTATTACTAAGAACCACTTCCTGGCGAAGTGAGCTTCGCCTCCAGCATGTACTTAGTTCATCATATTCCATGGATTTGTCAAGGACAGTTCCTGCTTTCAGTTAGTTTAAAAAAGAAAAGCACCACCACCACTAAAATGTGTTATATGGTGCTCAGATATGCATGTTTTTAAAAAGAGTATATAATTTTTTCTCTGATTTCTTTATTTCCAGAACCTCATGCTAACCTCCTTTGCCTTTCCTTTCCTTTTCTTCTCTTTTCTTGTTTATTTGAACAATGAGTGCAAAGCAGAAAATAGTTTTCTGGCAGTAAACGTTCTCTGGCATTGGAAAGTATTTGATGGTTAAGAATGAAAAATATGGGGTTGGAATATGTGGTGGTTGAGCTGCTCTGCTGGCTGGGCACATTCCCGGATGGCCAGATGTGTCTTGCTGCCACAGATTTATAATGTGGGATTTCTGCAGAAGGAGGAAGAAAATACTTTATGTAAATGGAGAGGGGAAAGGCTTTGAAAAAGAGAAGCTGTTTTTGCTTTGTGTTTTAGATGCTTTCTGAAGTCATCATTCATTTCTTGCCTTCTAAAAGACACCACCACTGAATAAAAGAGTCATACCTCAGAGAGTGCCTTACTTGGCACTTCCTTCTGCAGAGTTCAGTGCCGTACCAGAGCTTTCCTCTTGGGTGTTTGGAGAGCGTCTGGCCCACTGAAGCCCAATGCTAATGGAGCCATATAGGCCACAGTACATTAATAATATTAATGCCAAGCTACCACATCTGCGTTATGTTTCCTGTGCTGTAGAATTACCCTCTTAGCCAGATAAGTGCCTGCTTTCCATTTTCCATTCCCTGAAAAAGTGAGATTCGTTTCACTGCTTACTAGTTCAGAGAGAGAGTCTTTGAACATGAATTTCTCCTGCAATTGCCACAGTGGGACAGCCCTCGAATACCAGTGTAATTTGCATTGCTATCTGAGGACATTTACACAGTTTAAGCACTTTAGGAGCCACCAAAGCAATTTATGCACTGGGCAGTCGAGTGTGTTGTTTCCTGTACCCTGCTGTGCAGATCTCCCTGCAAAACAGAAACCCTGTGTACTGCCCCACCTCCCTCCTTCAGCCCCCTCCCCAGCTACATTTGTTGACTCTGGAAACAGCTTTTAACCCAGAGTTGTCTGCAGAAGTGTCCTTTGTTCCTGAAGCAACCTCCCTCCTCTTGGGGCAGCAGCTGGGGAGCGTGGGGGTGTGGGGAGCAGGGAGAGTGTTCTGTCCCTCTCTGTCATGATTAGTTTAGTGCACACTAGGAGCTATCAAATGGTGGTGGTGATGACCTTGCATTCCCACATAGGCAGCTTGACCCAGAACGTTTCCCATGGAAGAAACTTGTACTTAATTTCAAGTATCAACTTAGAGACCTGATGTCTCTTTGTTACTAAATACATAGCTAATGCCACTGTAAACCTGTTCTGTGTTTTGGGACTGAAATGCAGTTTATTTTTAACCTGAAACTGACTTTGGTGAAGAACATCCTTCCTACATCGATCGGCCTATTTGCAGAGCTATGGCTGAGCAGCCAGAGGAAAAAAAAATGTGGTGTTTCCCATAAGTAACTGTAGTGCCAACAGGAGCACTGCTAGGGACCAAGATAGAGTGGGGCAAATGAGAATGTGTGATTTGTTTTGTTTGATAGGAGAAAAGTAGAAGATTTAGCAAAAGGAAAATAAAGGTAAAGGTAACATTGGTTTACATGAAAATAGTGTCTTCTTATTGCATGGATACTTGCTATCTTATAGCAATAGGTGCCAAGATAGTACTTAAAGCATGGGTAGCATGATTTCTATTCAGGGGCCTAGCAATTGGTACTGTTTTAGGAAGAAAAGGCATATGCTTTCAATATGTTAAAATGTGTCTTTGGTTATGTGTGTTGGTATGTATATGTGTCTTAATGGTTTTAAAATACTATTGCTCTTCCCTCTGTGTGCTTCTCCCGTATCTTATTTCCCAAATTCCACAAGATCCAGCCATCTGGCTTTCTCATTATCTGGCCCATTGTGTATTGTTAGTCTACTCATCTCTAAAGAACAGGAGACAAATTATTAAATTTAATGTAGTTAATAATTCCCTATTTGGAGTTAGATTTTAATTTAATCTGTATTTCTTTGCATGTTTCTTGGTCCTGTCTTGTTGTATTGTGTAAGTGCCTGGAGATGGTTGCTGGCTAAGTGTGGAGCAAAGTCTGGGGTGTTGGTTTTTGCTTGCTGGCTAAACCTGGGGGGTTTTAACCCTCATTAGGTACAGGTGTGCTTTCCCTGTGGCTTGTGCTCAGGTTCAGCAGCTGCAGACGGGCTAGCCTTGGGGGTAGGTCTCTGTGTGCAGCCACCTGTTCATTTTCAGGAGCTGTGAAGGAAGTCCCCAGAAGCTTTCCTTGTGACTCCCCTCTGCAGGGACAAGGTGGTGATAACAAGTGCCTGTGCTGAGGCTGTGTGACCCTCCTTTAGTGCTGGGAGTGGGGAGCAACAGTTGTGATTTAAACCCTTCAGAGCAGGTGTGAAGGGTCCTGGACTAAGCCCTCCAGGTTGACGCAGGTGATGAGGACTTATCAAGAAATCCAGAAGTCTACTCTGCTTTATTATACCTGAATGTCTTGAAAATTCAGGTGCTGTTTAGAATCTGCTTGTAAGGACTGAGTGGGCTGGGTTGGACGAAGGCATTGAAGCATGGAGTGAGAGCAGAGCCATTCCTATCTCTAAGCATCCAAGCTCTGTTCCACATGAACTGGAAGGGGCCCTTTGTCCCCAAGGAAGCACAGGAGTCAAGGACTGGGAGAAGTTAGCAAAATCCATCGACACTAATCCAAATTAACCTTTGCACACCTCATGTTTTCTGAATGCAATTTTTTAAATAGCAGCAGACAGCGGTAAATGATCTTGTTTAATATCTCTAGCTTCAGTGAATGTGAAACAGTATGAAATCTCCTTATTGTTATAATATATATCTGGTTTTGCCTGGTAAGAGGTAAGATGGTTCATAAAATGCTGGATAAGTAAACCTAAAGAATCTATTTAATTGAATCTTCTTTCTTACAATGTCAGAGCAGTCGAAAATAGAGGTCTGGGGATTGTGGTAAAATGCTGCTTTGGCATTTTCTCATTGGTGAGCTGGGCTGATGATGATCCTGTTTCATGTCCCCATGAAACCAGCTGAAGACAAGTCACTCCTAACAGCAAATGAGGCATTTTCATACAAACCTCTACTATATGAAAATGTATGTGTGTGAGTTGGGAGACACATAGCTTAATTTCATAGGTCAAAGAAGGATGTGAGGTTGAATTTAACCATACTGTCTGAAATAGCAGGAAATGTGTTTCTTAATGTCACCATTTTTCCTTTTCTTTTAGAAACTGTTATATTGCATAGGGAACATTTAGCAGTTGTGTCTCTGAATCCCTGTTGTTTACTGATGTGACCTTTTACAGCTTTCAAATGTGGTGGGTTTTTTTTTTTTCCCCACATAAAATGAAGCTTAAATTTAAATTTCCTTTACTATTCACATTGGCATGGCTTTGTTTTACACAAGCTGAACAAGTATCCCTGCCTTGAATGAGTAATATGCTGGAGCTGGTAATATGAGAAGAGGCTATGAAAAAGGTTAGTACATACAACATTCAAATATCCATATTGCATATACAAGACCTTTGGTTTAGGTGACAAAGCAAGAAGGTAGAAGCACAAAAAACTCATTAGCTATCAGAAATTTTTAAACCCTAAGCACTTCAAAGCAGATTAACAGATAGTTAAGGGGATCATAAATCTTATGCCTAGGTAGTAAATACCCACATTATACTCATCAAGTACAAAGAAATGCTTATTTCTTCATGCATAGGTATGAGCTCTGGTCTATAGATTTCTACGAGTTCATGGAAGTTACTTCTCATTTTATGTCATGATCTTACTATTTCCTGCCATGCTGCAGCTTTCTCATCATCTGGGAAGACTCATGTCAAGTTGTCAAACAGACTAATTGGTTTAATATTTTGCAGTTCTTTCACTTGAAAACTGATTCTTAGCTGGTGATAAAATCACTTTTGTTTTAAATGTTAGTGCCTTTGACAGATAGAAGTATTAGAGACTCTGATAGGATTTTCTGAATCGCCTGTGGGTTTTGGACATTTAATTCCCATTAATTTCTGAGATGTTCTTTGCTTCCCTCGGGACACTTTCAATATCTCACCCTTTGTAAACCTAGAAATGGGTGGTTTCAAAATCTTTTCAGTTTCCATTTAGTGGAAAATCTGTTTCTCACCCAGTTTCTACAGCTTTAAATGGAAGATAGGGCTTTTCCTTGGAGCACTGGGCAAGGGAGGCAGCCAAAACAAGCAGAAATAAGATCACAGTGACAAACCTCACTGAGATCCTGACACCTCTTTGGGAGGGAGCTCTGTTTGCCTTTGCAGCCCTTTGGGCAGAGTGCACATCCTCTCCTCAACATGAACTTCTTCCCACCGGGACTGAGGGGAGGAGGGAGAGGGCTAAGAGGCACAGAAGTCATCCAAAGAGGACTGCTGTGGTTCCCACTGCTGTGCTGCTCCTCCCCATGTCCCTGTGCAGGGAGGCATGCAGAAATTCCCGGTGGTCTTGGCTAAAATGTGGTGGTGGAAGAACAAGGGTAGATCTCAGTTCCCTTGACTGGTTATTTTTTGTATGTTGGAGCACAAGCCCGTAAGAGAAGGACACTCAGCTGGAAGACTGCAGCTCTCAGGAAGAAGGCTGGTATTTGCTGCAAAACCTTCCCTGCAGTTTTGTCTGGAACGTAAAGCTTGAGGAGCTTAGTAAATTCTGGGTTAAAACTGGTGAGTTAATTCAGAGGCAGACAATATGGCCTGTGAAATCTGGGCTGATAACTGTGAGGAAGCAGAATGTGTAAAACAATGGGGCTGGAAGCAGGCTGGGAGCGTGGAGCCAGCTGTGGAGCCTAGGGCGTGCCTGGGAGTTGAGATACATGTGATGAAAGCAGCCTGGTTCAGTAGGGAAATTCTGCCTGAAAACCTCACTTCTGCCCTGAAATCATCAGCCTTCATCTGTAATGCTGACATTTCTTGGCTCAACAGTTTGACTTGTCAGTTGCAAAAGACAGTGTGAGAAAAAACATTTTGCAATTCATGTTCCTTTGCATTTGTTCAAAATGGCTGCTGGGCAAGGGAGAGAAAGTCTTTTTCCAAAGTTTAAGAAAGGGAAGCACAGCACAGTGGCCCTGGGTCATGCTGTGTAGTCTGGCTATGTTCAGCCTTAGCACTGATCCTCCAGGAGTTGCTCTGGAATGCCTGAAGCTCCCGAATGTTTTCCTAAATGGGCCTTTTCCTCATCAAAAGGAAGTATGTGGAGACAAAAGTGACCTTTGAAGTGGTGTTGGGGTTGCAGAAAAGTACATTGCTGTTGATCAGAGACACAGTTGTAAAAGTACAGAGCTTCCAGTGTGCTACCTTCGTTCTTCTGCCTCACATTTGTCTGCTGGTAACAAAGTCCCATCCTTTCTCTTCTAAAGCACCAGAGAGATGTGCTATATGAAAGGAATGATTCTGAGGCCACCAAAGAGTCATGTTTTTTGTTGTTGTTTATACTGAAGTATTATGTTATACTATTGGCAAAGTAATTTTCAGCTCCAAGTGAGACAAGATCAGTCACAGTGGTTTTCACAAGATTGATGTGAAGAGCTAGAGTAGTGCTAATTAATCAGAGATGGAGAGAGCGTGTGCCTGCATACTCAATTAGTGTAACATTTCCTGAATTGGAACAGAGCTCTGCCATACAGTAATACTACAGCAAAGCCTGAAGGGTGTGGGGATAAAATTCATAATGCACCACCTTAACTCGTTACTTGAACGCTGGCACCCCGAGACACAACTGAGTGCTGAGCCCAGAGTGATTTTCTATGGGAGGTGCTGCAGAGCTGGGAATCACCAAAAATGCTAGAAAGGCAGCATTTCCTTTTATTTAGGTGATGTTATATAACTAGGCTCCTTAATTATATTTTTACTTAAACAGAAAAAGGACTTGGTGTTTGTTACAGTAAATCATCTTTGACATAAACAATACTTAGTTACAGCTGCTTTTCACTGTTCTTTTAAATCCAGTCTCTTTTAAGAAAAACTGCAGGTTGTGAGAATTGCTACAAGCTATAAATAACAATAAAATGGTAGCTCCAGATTTGTTTTGATACTGCTTATGGAAGCTTAAAAATGAAGACTGATCTCTAATGTAAAAAAAGTAGAGATCGCAAGAATACTTTCTGTGCTTGATATCTAAATGAATTTCACTCTTAACCTCTAGTATTTGTATTTGTTTGTGCTTATGTTAAAGGTACTTTTTTTACCTATAGGCAGAAAAACCTGTAAGCCATTGTGACCTGAAGTAGCAGAAGATTTTCATTAAGTCTTTGAGAATAAACTGATTTAGTGGCATAGCAGCTTTAATTTTATCCAGATTTGTAGTTTTCATCAGGCACAGCTGTTGAGTAAAACTGCAGAATGAATTAGAAATGGATTAATGAAGCTCTAAGACAAAAACATCAGAATATTTTAAACAGCTCTCAAGGAAACAGTTTTATTTAATTTTAGTTATGTAATGGCTTTATATTCTGAGCAAAATAAAGTAAAACAATAGACCCAAATTCTAAATTGACAGCTAACGTATAATTTTTCCACAGGTTTTTGAAGTATGAAAAACCATATAATTATTTTCTGACTAGTGAAATCGGTTCATATGGATTATGAAGAAAAGGAGCCCTCCCTAACAAGTATGGTCTGTGGCAGCTGGCCTGGTACCATTCCACTGGTAAACTGTAAAACCAGAGATACAGTCCAATTCCATTTGTAGTTACGCTGCTGTAAATCTGGAGTAATGGTGATCATTGGTTTGATCCAGCATTAGGAACTTAAGTTACTTTTCCTCTCCCAGACTCTCCCATTTCAGGCCTTGTTCAATGCAATGTCGTGTGGAGGAACTGTGTCTGATATCTTTGATCTCTAAAGTCAGAAGTAGGTCACTGATGTTTGATGCTTGAAGGGAAAGTACTCAGTTCAGCAGCCCAAGAGGGGGAGAGGAGGGGTGATATCTGCTGATAGACTTATTCAACTTAAGAAATCCTTAAGCTGATTGTGTGCCTTCTTGAAATTTCTCTCTTGTTTCTGCTGAAACAGTCCTTGAAAACAGGAATTTCTGGTTTTTTTTGCTGGAAGAACTGTAGTTCTTTGCTGGAAGAGATGTAGTTTCTCTCTTAGTCTTTGGGTTGTTGTTGCAATTCTCTGATCATGTGTTACTCCTGTAGCATGGCTGACACAACAGGAGCTGCCAAGCAAATTTAAGAAAATGCCAGCAGGTTTATTGGTCTTAATCATCCTGCTGTAGTTAAACTGCTGCAAATCTCTTATAATTCAGAATATCCTTCTTTCTGCAGCTTGGCTGAAGTGTTACTATTCAAGAATTTAATTTGTCGGGAGGAAGATTGTACCTGTGTGGAAGGAGTGTTGGCCTCCCACTGACAGACAATTTTGCTGAGTTGCTCTGGAGGATGGCTGTTGAAGCTGGCTAGAGATGGATTTATTTTTTGTTCTGCTTATTTATGGCTTGGTTTTTTATGCTTGCTCTACAGTTGAACCTGTTCCTTTAAAAAGTTGAGAAGGGATCAGGAATGCTCAACGAAAGAGCAGGTACTTGAGAATATGGATAGAACAGTGTTTGTAATAAATGATTATCCTTGCCTTACACTCGAGGCAGACAAGGTACACTCTTCACCTAACCAAACACAGGTCAAACTGAGCTTAGTTCACTCTTGAGAGATGTGAAAAGCCTGTGCATGTAGTTAAATTCTAATGCAATGGAACAACTCCTGTGGCTGATTTTCTAGAGAAGATTGTTACTCTAAAAATGCTACTGAAATTAGAGAGTAGATACAGGAGTATGTCTTGGCTCACTCTTTTTTCAAAATTGGTTTAATTTTGAATATCCAGAATTTCATGACCTTTGGCATTTAACATGGCTTGTCTGCCTCAGTTACCAGCTCCACGCCCTGCAGAATCACCTAGAGCAGCCTATACTTTTATTTTCTCATTGCGGTGACTTGCCTGTGCTTAAAGTCAGTGTGAGTAAAGAGAAATAAAATTCAAGTCAATAAAATAGAATAAATAGTGTCCCTGTTGCAGGGACAAAATGATATTACTGTACCTCAGTCATGCAGTTGTACAACAGAAAATGCTTCTTAAACAAAATCCTGATCAATTTGCGTATGTTTTTCCCTTTTCTGTGTGACTTGATGGTTTAGTCTAAAAAAGCGCTCCTTCTGTCTCTTAGACTATAATTTGTCAGTCTTTGTTCCTACTGCTTTGAGTCCTGTAATCAATCCCAATTATCTCCATGTCTCTGCAACTGATTTCAAAGGATGGTCTCATGCCATACCTAAAGCCACCGGGGTTACCAATTAGATAAAATATTGCAGAGTGGGTTAACGTATTAGCAATCTTTGTTCAGAATATTTTTGTGTGGATAGTAAGAGTTATTAAATGGCTGAACAGGGACACAACTTTTGTTATTAAATGCAGCTGACTGAAAATTGAGATATGTCTTCTAATTGCATGGACAAACATCCCTGGAAGCTGTTTCTGTTCAAGCCATTGTGCTTTGATCAAAAGGAGTTTGTTGGTAGATGTTGTTTTTTATGAGATGGGAAATGTGAGTTGTATGAAATGTGTTACCTTAATGTCATTTGTTATGTATTGATGTTTTCAAACTTTTCAGAATGAGACATAATCCAACAGTAGGCTATAATGATAGGGTTCTTTGGGTTTTTTTTCTTTGTATGGGAGTCACTTATTTTTTGTCTTTATCTCACTGGCTTAATCTTAGCCGTGACATTAACTATGCCATTCTGGTGTTCTCAGGGATTTGTGTGAAACAGGGTGATATTTTAGCCCTCTTTCCAAAGGAGCAGGCAGTAACTTCTCATGAACATAGCACTTTAGGGAGGAAACACCTCAGGCCTTTTGATCCATGAGAGGAGGAAGGAAAACTAGCATGCTAAAGTCTCACAAGTAAAAAATACGCAAAATCAGGGACCACTGGCCTGAGCATTTCTCACGTTCACAAGTTCTGATGCCATCTCTCCAGGAGCAGCTGTGTCAGGGTTCTGGATGCTCTTTTTGCTGATGGATGCACTGAAGGATGGCTGTGTGCCAAGAGACCTTTGCACATGTGGAGCAGTGTGCAAAGTTACCTTTCATGTACAGCACGAGGCAATTCATGTACAACAGAGCTGAGTGTCTCCTTCTAGCACCTTTCAGGCTTAGGGAGAGAGTTGCTGTTTAGGATCATTTGTGAATCTGCTGAGCTAATGAGCCTCCTTATGAATTAGTATTATCCAACCTGGACACACAGGCTGTCTGCCTGAGGGGAATGAATGCTTAGGTCCTGAACCAATGATAGTATCTGGGATTTTCATTTACCAGCTGGTCAGAAGCTTGACTGAAAGGCACAAAATAAAATCGAAAGAGAGCCTTAAGGGAAGGGCCAAGCAGATGGAGATCAGTGTGGAGACTGGTGAAGGGGATAGAAAGACTTAAGACACAACTTGTACTATTGCCATCAGGCTGCATCTGTTATTGGAAATAAAACTTGGGGTTATCATTATTGTCACTTGTCAGAATGTATGAGCTGACAGAAAGCAATGCTCGTGTCTCTAAACATTTTCATGATAATGCATCTTCTGTTTCTTCATTAGGACACATCTCTGTGCTGCAACTTCAGCTGTAACACAGACACTGAACATGTGAGGAACTGTGTGTAGTCACACTGCTGTTCATCATCATGCATTTGCTGTTAATCATTGGTGAACTGTATGCCAGACAGGCTGTACCATTTAATTTCTGCCCTCTGACTCTTGGCAAATAGCATGACTGTGCATATTGCGTCATAATATGGTTATTTTATGGACAGTAGCTTTCTTATAACCTTATACCCAGGGCTATATTTGAGTGGTTTATCATTGGCTATGTATCTACAAAATAAATTCAACACAGTTATTTATAACAAAATTACTTTTTAAGTAAATCAGTGAAGAGATTATGGTATTTTTAATAAGCAAAGTATTTTAAAACTATTGTGGTTTCCTTTTATTTTGCAAGTGAATTAGTATAATTATATGTTTTAATTACTAAAGTAAAAAGACAAATTGCAACCAATGTTTTTATTCTATTAACAAACTCTGCTAAAATGCTGAGTCTTTAAATGCATTCAGCTAAGGAAAGGATGAGGTGAAAATTAAGAGAGCAGTCAAGACATGGGATGTAGTTAAAAAGAGGTTGCATTGGAAGCTAAGACACAATGGTCCTTGGGTAGGAGTTCTGCACGGTAGAGTGTGTGGTGTGCATGTATACTGACAATCTAATTGGGAATGTGTTAAGAAAATGGCTTTTTATGTGAACTGCTGTTTACAAAATGTTTATTACATAAATTCTCTTCTGCTTTTGATAAGCATGTGGATGTAAAGAATTTATTTTATATGTCCTTTTATACTTTTATATAGAAACAACCAAAGCCTAAAATAATTCTGCACTGTTTGTACAATAAATCAGTCCTGATGGTCTTAATTTGATTGGTAATTAAAAACAAAGTTAACTTGGTACTTGATTGAGATGTAAAGATGCTGGTAATTCAATGTTTCCCTCTTCAGAACAGTAAAGTTTTGGAGGTTTGGTTTATGTTGGCATTTCACAATCATTCCAAGAAGTTGAATCTTATGTCTATGGGGGCTTTTTTTTTTTCCTTTGGATAAATTGATTTTGATTTGTGCAAATAGGTGACAAGATCCACATAGATCTGACTGTGTTTACTGTGAGATATGCAGAAAGCTGTGTAACATTTTAAAGCTTTTGTGGGGGGTCTTGGTATTCTGGACTATGTGGTTGTGAGTGGTTGTGTAGTGAATTCTATAGAACTGCATTGTTGCATGAGGGACTGGATGCCAATATCTTCCTATTCATATAAAACCAAGGATACTGGAAGTGTTCTATAGTCTGAGTCCCTGTGTAGGATAGGCGTAGAAATCTCCCCAGATTTGCAATGTCAAGAAGTCCTTGATAATGTTTGTCCTTGGCATAAACACAGGCTGACCTGACAGTAGGTTGGTAATTCCCCTGGCTGCCAGGTGAAGCTGATTTCTTCCCAGCCCCTCTGGGCTGGCATGTGCTGGATGTGTTCCAGGAGCTCTCAGAGTTGCCTGATCAGCTATTGAGCAAGGAGCCTGTATGGCTGACTAACTGATTTCTGCCCTATTGAAATTAAAAACAAATAAATAATTGTTACAGGGTGACTGTGTATTTTTATATTAGTAATAAATCCATGGTAAATTGTATTTATGCAAAGCAGGGAGGTGCTGTGTATCTTTGGTAATTTATATACACAAAGTGGCAAATTACTGAGCTAATGTTAATTTGTGAGAGGTTGTCAGCCTTGTTCTGCAAGATGATTTAGATTAGAGCATTCACATGGAGTTGGTGAAACAGTAAAAATACAAATAAAGGAACTAAAAATGGAAATGCTTGTGGGAGAGAAAAGGCCCCATACATCCTGAATAAATCTTGTCCCTTACAGGCTAATTTATTTCTCAGTTCTCATTCTATTCTAGGATATTTTCTATAGTTTTCTAGCCTGGGCTCATCACCATGGTTTTTGAACACTTTCAGGTAGTCCATTAAGTAGCGTGTTCATCAGATCATTATACCCTGTCACTGAGGAGAGGATTAAATAGTGATACTGGATCTATTAATCTGGGAAACTGTGCTTCAATTGCAGCAGACTGGAGAATAAATGGAGATGAATTTTACTGGTGTATGGCCTTGAGAGAATATTGGTTCTTTACCTAAATTTGGGGGGTTTTTTCCCTAATGCATTTGTCTTTTTAAAAAATAAAATTTGACAATCCACATACTTATAAGGAGAACTACCTGTCTCTTACTAGGAATTACGAAATTACATGTAATAAATAAGACAATGTTAGAATCTGTCTGTCTATCCAAGGAGAAAAAAAAAATATTTAAAAAATAATAAACAAGTAAGCAGTCAATTTCCAAGGAAGAGGTGAGGAATAGAAAAATTACTAAAATATATTGAGATATGATTAGATCTGCTGTAGAGGAAAACAAACCAGAAAATTCCATATCCTGATAGTGAAAAAGGAAAAAACTCCATCGGCCAGCACCTGAGATTGGAGGGAACACAAATGAACATCAACTAAAGTTATGATAAAATATTAAAGAAGTATTTTAAGCTATTCCCATGCAGCATTCACACTTCACTGCCAGTATGTGCACAGGGACACAGAAGACTCTGTTGGTAGCTTATGTCAGCTTGCTGGAGCTAGATGGAAAAATTCAGAAGTTATATAAGGGTTTTCAAATACAGATACTGCATCCTGGCAGGAAAAACAACTGTGGGGAATGGTGATATGTAAAGAGTTATATAAATTTTTAATTCACTAAATTCATTACTTTTTTGAAGGCTTTTGACTACATAATTGAGAGGAAAGTTTTCCAGAGTGGTGGTATTATGCAGTCTTTGCCTTTTTAAAAATATAACAAAGATTTTAGGAAACCAACCTGTTAAGATACTTGTCTTCACCAAGTTATACTTTTTCATTTGTATTTATTTTAAAAGCAATGATTTAAAACCTTAGTGGGGAGAAACTAGCAAAGCCTGTGTATTTAGCTGAGAGAGATTTGTGGACAGTTTTCCAGGTGATATTGATAAGGTCAGGATTATAAGAGGAGCTGAGGGGTCTGAAATCCAGATTTTGCTGGGAGGGCGGCGGTGTTTGCAAAGGTTTGGCACCTCCTTGCATGTGGCTGTTCCAGAATTTAAAAGGTAAAAGTTTAAAATGGCAGATTGTCCCATAGTGTAATAGGCTTAATGCTGGTTCAGTAATTACTGATGCTCTTGTAGCACAGCCAGCCTGGAAGGGGAGGTGGGATCACACCTGGGGTTGTGCTGCCTGGAGTCGGCTGTCCCTGCTCTGTTCCCGGCACCTCTTGCTACCAGATATGCAAGAAGTAGAGGATTGGCAGTGAGGGATGTGACGTGGATGTGAGGGAAACGAAATGTTAATGTGAAATGTTGGCATACCATCATGGGGGAATGCAGAGACTGCTTCCAGAATGCTGCCGAGCGTGGATGTTTCTCATAAATGGGATGATGTTTAGTGGATGTGTTGTGCGTGCCTGCTTTGCAGCAGAAGCAAAGATACAGAAAGAGCAGAGGAAGTGCAAGCTTAGGAAGTGCATTCCTTCCGTGCATTGCTCTGCTACCCTCTTCTTTAATTTGTTTAAAGAAACTTATAATTTGTTTATCTTCTGGTTTTACTGCAACAATTAGCTCGGCCCCACTGTTCTCTCCAAAAGTGCTTGTGATGAGCAGTTAATTAGGAAATCCCTTTATCACAGATTCTTAAATGTTGTTTGTTGATTGACCAATGACAACATACAGATAATTACTTGTAACTCTTTCTGATTTATCTTGTTTTACAGTGAGCCACATTTAATAATACTACCCTTGCTTTGCCTCCAGTCTTCTAGAGATTTGTTTCAGTAATCATTACTTGCAGATACAGCTCACCTGTGCCCTGATTCACACCCATCAGCCCCAGAGAGGTCAGGGGTCTTTCCCATTTGTTTTTTTCCATTTTAAGCAAAACAATATGTTGACAGAGAATATGAAAATGAAATACTGCAGAATTTGTGTGTTAAGGCTGCTCATGGGAGCAAGGGCTTTGCCTCACAGCTTCTGGACAGTTTTCCTCAAGGGCATACTGCTGTCTCAAGATGATGGGGTCTACTTTTCTTCTGCTAGGTGATCCAGTTTGGCTGAAAACTTGAAAAGCTGTTTTTGACCAATTTACAACCTGAAGCACAGATCAGGTTTCTTAATTTCTCAGGCTGATGATTCTGTCCCCCTGTCTATCCTCACAAACATCTTTTCTGTCTGCTGGCATGGTTCCTGAATGTTATGGGATGGGAAAAGCAGGGATAGGAGTGTTCAATACATAGCAGTTTGACACATTTCACGAAAACCAAAGGCAGGGTAGAGAAGCACAGCTCTGTTGATGCCTGGCCCTTAAAGGAGTGGTGCTGCCGGGACTGTGCTTTCATTAGGCAGCAAATCCCCTAGGGAAGCAGCTGCTGCGAGTACCTAGACTGTGGGATGGGAGAACCTTAAATTAGATTACACACCCTGTTAGATACTGGTGGAGATAACCACAAGATGCAAAATCCATCACAAATCCAAGTTTTATTACTTTGCTACCCAGATTCCCATCATGCGTGCAAGCGTTGGTTCCTGTGAGATACTGAACACTTTTTGCTGCAGAAGAGTCTGATCACTTGTCTTTGGTCTCCCCAGGCCCTTATGGGGATTTAGAGGGTTTTATGTTGCATAATCAAACCTTTTCCAAGTAGACATTAGTAGAGAGGACATGGGAAATCATCCTGTGACAAGTTTTACTCATGAAATTTCAGAAGTGCTTCTGCCTGCATGTGCCAAATAAGGAAAAGTCCCTTTATTTACATACGTTGTCTTTGGGTAGCAGTGACATAAATAACTGACCACTGGATTTTTTGGGAAAGAAAAGGGCACTATCAGGGAAGATACTGGAAAAATTAATTAGAATACTAAATGAGAAAATATTTTATTGTCATTACTTCAGCTTTCTTAGGGAAAGAAATAACATTTATTGCCTATCAGAGAAATGGTGGAGGATTATGACAAATGGATATATGGGATACAGGATGAACATTCAGATATAGGACAAATAGGGCAAAACAAATAATAATTTGTGAATGTATGTGGGTCATAAATAGTTGAAAAATGTTTTAAAAATTTAATTAATCTTGTATGTGTGAGTATGCACATGCAATTTTTTTATTGGATTAGCAGGGACATCTTTCAGAATTATGAAATACAAGCTGTATTCTCCAATACTGAGAGCTCTTATAATTGCCAGAAGTACAGTAAATGTCCCTATCATTCTCTGGGTTTAATCTCAGCATAATTAGCTCCTTGCACAATAGAGTGTTTAATTTGAATGGCTGCCAAGGCTCATTAAGTGAGAGAAGTAGCTCCTGAGATCTGTTGTTAAAATTGGAATTCTCATATGAGAGAATTTTCACTGGAGGTGTCACAAGGTTCTTTTTGATATTCCAGTATTAATTTTAGGCAGGAAACTAAATATTTAAAGAGATATTGCTGTATCTTTCTACCAGATACTTGGACTTCACACCTTGCTCAGAAATGGATCTGTATTCTAGCTGATTTTTCAGAGCAGACTGGGGCAAAACCAGTGTGTACTCAGTACTGCCTTGAGCAGGGAAAGAGTATATTTTTCTAAGGAGAAGTATATATCCATTTTTGTTTGTGTTAATTGCAAAATAAAGATTCTTCATTTGGAGAAAATAGGAACCCTTACAGTGAATATGACTATGATTTATTTGTAATAATTAAATCCTTTCATTAAATATTTTCAATCATATTTTCCTTGACTCTGATTATCTCTGTTCTGCTTCCCTGAGTTGTTTTCCCACTGCAAAAACCTATTTCGAATGCCTGCAGTGGGACTCTGGTGTTGACTGAAGGCAGTTGTGTTCCTCTTGTTACCTGACAATTACCTGTGACTCATTCAAACTGTCACCCAAATTATAGCACTGCTCGACTGCATTATTGTGATGGATCTCATATGTCTGGTTTTTTTCAGATTAGAATACTAACAGTGCTACTTCATGTCACCTCTAGACTGTTTGAAACTGGATGTCAAAGGCTGTACCAAAACTTTGTGAAAAATACCAATAGCCAGCTGGTATGTTTGTGGAGTTGGAGGCGATTCTGTGCAGACTCATATGCTGGTTTACACCTTTGGGACCTTGTCTGTGTTGCCTGTTGCTTTAGGAGTAAGATAGCTATGTAAATACAAGCTGATGTGAAGAAAAAAAGCCTCTCAAAAACCAACTGACATGTCTGTGGACCCTATTATTTTTCTCTTGAGTTTGGATATTTTGTTCTTTCAGAAGTCTGATTTTTTTTTTTTTATTTTATTAACAGAGCAGGCAGTGTGTTTCTTTATCATGTGCTTTGTGATAGTCTTGGGACAGTAGAAATTCTAAGATTATTAAAAAAAAAAGAAGAATCAGATGCTCAAGAAAAGGTTTCTGTAACTGTTGTCATTACTGACAGTGCTGATGTCTAGAATTTGAGAAAGCTGTACCAGATGTCTTTATGTACCTATCTTGTATTTCTTTGTAGTGACTTGTGCTTCCTATGCCTTGAGATTTCACAGAAGTAGCCCAAGACTACTGGACATGGTTTCTATTTAAATTACTTGAACATTACAGTAAGGCTACTCTTGGGCTATGTCATGGTTTATGCATATGTGAAATAAGTAAAAATGTTTCTGTGGACCATGTTTCTTCAGTTGTGGCACGAAATCTGCATGAGATTCACAAATGCTTTTTCACAGTACTTAGTTTGCCCGTCTGGAAAGATCCACTCTTACCTCTTTTTGAGACAGTCTTGGAGAAGTGCATAGACATTAGCTTAAAAAAAATGAATTCTGTTCCTGAGGCTCTGGTTTGGAGTTGCCTCATCTCTGTTTCTAGTCTTCTATGATTCTTGTGTTACATTTTTAAAATATTGCTGGCTCTATGAGGCAAGAACTGTCTCTTCCTCTGTTTGCAGAGGACACAGTGGGACCCCGTGCTCATCTCTAAATTTTACCAGGGTATCAACATAATCAGTACGAGCTTCAGATGGCAGAGGATGTGGAGGATGAATTATTTGTTTATTTAACAAAAGCCTAAAGAGCTTAGATGGCAAGATTTGCATGAATTATACATTGCCTCAGAGAGGCAATTCACATTTTCTGCTTATTCCCATGCAGGTTATAGAACTTTGAAAATCACTATTTTTAGTGTGTGATCCCATTCCACCACAATTAAATGTGTCTCAGCTTCACAGCTTTTCACAGGAAAATACTGAAATGGCTACAGAGGTCTTTTTAGCCCAATATTTTGTGGGTTTTGGTAGCTCAGTAAGCTGCGCTGCTGATGAGGGCAAGAGGGGAAGGCAAAGTGTTTGGGACCTGCCCTGCCAGGCAGTGTTGCTCTGGGGCTGAGAGGCCTCAGCATGAGCTTATATCTGCATAATTGCTTTTAATAGCCCTTGACTGGATTTTCTCCTATGCATTTTCCTAATTTATTTCTTGGGCCACTTGAATATTTTTGGCCTCTGCAATGTCCTGTGGCAACATGTGCATAAACCAAAGGAAGCAGCATTCACCTGCAAGTGTAGAGCAGTGCACCTGCAAGTGTAGAGCAGTGTTCATCTCCTTCATGCCACTTCTGCTTTTTAAAGACTGCTGGTATACTCCTCTCTGTCTACCCTGAATAATCTCTTTTCCTGGCTTAGATTATTTGTTTTCCCTTTTTGAAACAGAAGCCATTGCGTGCTCGTGCTCATCCTCCACGCTTTTCCTGATAAGGCTTTTCCATCCTTTTGGAGAGGAGGAAGCAGAAATGCTCTCAAATGTTCAGAAGGCGAGTTCATAAAATGGCTGTGATGGCATTTCACTCTTCTCTCATTCTTTAATAGTAGTTCCTTGGGTTCTGTTTGCCTTCAGACCACTGTGGAGCATGGAGGGGACACAGAGAGAACTGCCAACCTAAGTGATTACTCTGAAGTCTTCCCTGAATATTAACAGCTAATTTCAAGTCCATCATTGTATATGTAATTAGCTTTGATTCTGCATTGATTGTCATTGAATTTTATCTGCCATCTATTGAGTAGTGCTGTGCGATCCTTATACACCTCTTTAAAGTAATTTTTGGTGCAAGACAGGAATCAAGAGCTTCTGGTTACCAGGCTTTTTAATTTTTAACTTAATCACAGATAAATTTTAAACTTTTCTTTTTCCTAGATAAATTAAGATTTGAGTATCTGTCTTGAGTGGGAACCCCTTCAGTGTCAATTTCCTTCTATGAAAAATCTGTTCAGTTATTACCACTGTTTCTTTCCTTTTTTAAAACAGGGTTGCATCAACTTAACATGCTATGTGAACATCAGTTTATTTTGATATGTCAGTTCTGCCCCACCTCTTTTAGGTAAAAGGAGGTTGTATTGCTTCAAATTAAGTAAAGTGGGAACACGTTTAAGTTCATTCACCCTCATTTATAACCTATCAGGGTATGTACCAGTTTAATGCAAATCAATTAGAATTTAAGTTGGTACCATAGTACGTGAGAAACCTTTGCAGAAATGAGCTTATGAGGAACTGACAGTAACATTTAAATTCAAAATGTTCCCCAAAAGTAGATAAAATTTGTTTTAAAATAATTTGGGGCCTTAAGGCTGCTGTTCAATCTACAAAACTAATGCTCTGAATTTTTCTGAGTCACTGAATTCAGTTAAATATTTCAACATTTAATAAAGCCCTACAATACATCAGTAGCTGTCATTTAGGGATCTCTTTCTTTTCATCAAATAATTAAAATCAATGAACTACAGCGGCCAATTTTAAAGTCAGGAGAATGATGGTCATTCCATATTGTTATTTTAAAAACAAGGCCAAATTAAAATAACCACTGGTACAGAGATGCTTAAAGTCTTCAGCTCTTCCTGTTTACAGGCTCTAAGTTGGTGAAAGCTGACTGGATCTAAAAAAGGCTGGAGAGGGAAATGGAAAGTCCTCAGAGAAATTGCAGAAGAAAATTGAAAAGTCTGAAGTCTTTGCAAGTTGAATGTGAAGAAGATACAGCTTTCATCTTTCCAACTATCATCTTGCAGTCTGTAGAAGTGTAAAACTGAGTTTCCTTAATTCAGTCCTGTACAGTACATGTAGCAGTCTTCAGAAGAATTGATGCCCAAGGGTGAGGGGCAAAGAGCTTATGGATGTGAGACCTGATTGTCCTATGTCTCCATCTCCAGTGGACATCCTGGCAAGGAAGACTCATTTAAGCAGGGAAGGAAATTCTTTTGTAGTAGCTTGGATTTAGAAATATTTTTAATTGCCACCATAGAGTTGTTGGAAAACATGAGAAAGTAAATGTAGCTCCAGAACAAAATCTGTGAGGTTGGATTTGCAGGCCTTTTGCTCCACAGCTCCATGTGGGAAACACTTCTGGCTGCCCACAGGCAAGTAAAAAATGGTAGGATCATGTGATAAATTGTACTGGTGCCATAAATTTTGGTTTATTATATTGTAGTAGGGCTTATTTTGCCTTATAAGTATTTTATATTTGAGGTTTTTCATGTTTAGTTAAGAGAAGCTCCCTGCAACATTGCAGAGGCATGAAAACCCCAAGGTGTAGGCAGAGCTACTCTTGCCAGCACAGTTTTTTTACATCATATTGTATGTTCCTTTTGCATCTTTATAGAAAGAAAACAGAGCTTAATGTGACCAGGGTGTTCTAGCAGAAAAACAGAAGTGGGACTGCTGATAGTCTGTGAGGAGAATTTTGTCTTTTGCTAGAAGTGTTCTTCAAACCAGTGCTGTGACCGTTCCTCCATTAGCCCAGCGAGACAACACGAAATATAATATTGATTGGACATAAAAAGGAAAGCACAGCCCATAGTCCTGCAGTTCTGGGCAGACAAATCCTGCTGTTCCTGGTGCTAATGGCTAAATTATGACCTCAGCCCTGTCAGCCTGAATGTGGCCCTGCTGGAATTAATAATGCAGTTGGAATGGAGCTATATCTTGCCTTTCATCTCCATTAGGTCTGGGGGTTGACAGTTGAGTAGGAATTGGCAGTTTGCCTCAGACTACAGAGATGGCCAAAAGTATGAAAATATGATCTTGTTGTTCACTCAAACAAACGTCTGCCACAGGCTACTGAATTTTACCACACTTGTTTTGCTTGTGAAATACTGCTTGAACTGCAGTGATAACTCATCCACTGTTTTATTTCCATTCATATTTTATCTATATCCTTCCCCACGGAGGAGGGGAGTTAGTTTATGCTTAATTAAGTGTAAATAAGTGATTGCTTGTTTCTTTTCTTTTTTTTTTTTCCTGAGTTTTCTGGGCTTTTATTTCTTTATTTACATGTCTGCCTTTGGTCAGTGCTAGAACACTGATCTACAGAAAGTCTGGCCTCCTTTAAATAAGCGAAAGCTTGATCAAAGAACTGATCCATCCACACATACAGTTCCTGGATGCTAAGTAAACTAATGAAGTGCTGTGTGTGCCCAGCCAATAAAAGGTGAATTAATGTTCCTATTTTCCTAATATTACTCTCGGAGCTTTGCAGCTGGAACTAAACTGCCACTTTTCTTGTAAATTGAGTTGTAAAGTGCTTGTGCCAAAATGACAAGGAGTTGCTTGAGAAGTTGGATGAATGCAGGTCTGCCTTTGGCCAAATTACTGGGCACCCAAGTGCATTGAGAGGGTGAAGAATGTATCTGTTGTGCTCTCTGGGTAATGTGGACTGTGTTGGCCATGAGCCACTGAACTCCGCAAGGGACCATGTAGGGTTGAGATTTATAGAGGAATTGGAGTCTGCAAAGAGGTTGACAGAGAAGGTACAGCAGAAATTGGAGACCTCTTCACTGCTCTATTCTGACACTTCTTAATCATGTTGTTTCCAGCAAAGAAATTGTGCATTCTTAAGGTTGCAGTCTTGGAGAAACGTGTGAAACAGCCACAAGCTGCTTGGCTATAGATGTGTCCTGTAAGAACGAATGTGATATTAAATACAAAACCTTTTTATCTTCTTACTGATGATGCCAAATAATATTAAAATTAGGGGATTTAAGCACTTCTGAGTGTGCTTAAAAATTCCTTTGACTTTCTCTTCTCTACCTAGTTATGTCCAAATTCTTCACAGTAATTTTTTGTGAGGTTTTGGGTTCAGGGTTTTTTGGCGGGTTTTTTGTTTGTTTTGTTCTGCATCTGGAAGCCCAGCACCTCACTCCTGCCCCTTGTCTAGATTTACTGGATAAGTATTTTCATCTCTTTCACTAGAAGCAGTGCCCTTATGTGAAGATCGTGTTCCCTGGGTTTTGCAACCTCTCACTTCTGAATAGCCAAGTGACTGTAGAGTAATGTAGCTTTCCTTATTAATACAAAAGTAGTTTCCTGGCCTTTGGCTTGGAAATATAAATGCAGTGTAATTTTAAATTATGTCTTTTGGTAATCTCACAATAATATTCTTTCTTTTTTTAGCTTTGATGGAAAGTCTCTATAGTTCTACAGTTCTCTGTAGTTCTGTTGCTGTGTACAGTGGGAGAAATTTAACACTAATGCTTCAGCATTTAAAAAGGGCCATTTCTTCTGTTGAGAGTTTTTAGAAGTGAAGGCTAGCACAACTGGCTTTAATGTGCTTTTTTTTTGTGTTACTAACAATTGTTGTTTTATACATATGTTCAAGATATTCCTATTTGTCATGCTGCAGGTTTTCTTGCTGCACAGCTCGTGGCAGATCCTTTGGATTGTTGTGGCTTCTGTCTTCCCTGCAGTATCACAATCCTTTCAAAACAGCTTTTGCATTCCCTGGATGGCACATAGTAATGGTGGAATGTGGCAGTTTTTCTCTTGTGAAATCACTGGGGAATTGGGTGCTTGGAGTGAGTTTGGAAATTGCAGTGTACTGTGCATTGTGTCAAGCAGCAAGGAGCTACCAGTAGATGGAACTGAGCTGATTAATGCCATTATAAATTACATAATTTTTTATTTCTATTCCTCTTATGTGTCTGTGGGCTTAGGACAGATAAAGGTTAAATCTCTTAAATGTCTTGTACGTACTAGAGTTTGAAAATGTTACTACAGAGCCAGCTACAGTAACTGAAGCTGACTGCTTTTTGGTTGAGTGTTACAATAAAAAAAGAGAATTCTGCAAACACTTTTTTTTTCTAAGGTATAGATTTAGATGCTCTTTGTAGGTTCTTGTTTTACTCCCTTGGTTTTGGAAGAAGCCTTGATGACTGACATAGATGTGTCTTGGGTAACTTAGGTGAGGCTGGACCCAATTTACTTTCTGGGAAATGAGGCTGAGGAAGTTTGATCACAGTTGGCTGCGAGCATCCTTCCTGTATGCACCTTGCCTGGGCAAGACAGGTGGAGATTGGGTCCCAGTGGGCAATTTTCCACTCAACAGCATGGAATAACTGCTGCCTAATTACTACAGCACTAACAAGACTGGGACTAGCTGGCCCTTCTATATGAAAAATACTGTATTTGTGTGAAGTATTTGTTGTTGAAAGTTTTTTTTTCTCGAACATTTTTATCCCTTAATTCTAAATATTATTGTGCCTCTGTGCTCCAAACAGGTAGTTTTGTGTCCATGTGTTTGTTTCAAAAAGACTGTTGCATATGGTGATGTGATGGAAAAGTGTTTGTGCTGTGCCATGGTTCTGCTTACCACACACAAACCCAGTCATGAGACAGCAAACCCAAGTCAAGAGTCTTTGGAAAAGTCATACTGTTTGGGACACGAGTGGTTCTGTCCTGGCAGGCATGTGAAGTAAATGGCAAACCAAATAATTTGTCTTGTACTGCTATAAGACCTCATGTTGTTGTAATATACATTTGTGTTTTTAAATTTATTTTTTAAGGCATTGCACTTTCCTGACCTATCTATGAAACATTACTCTATGCAAACAGGTGCTGGAAAGAGAAGTGTTTTGTGTGGTTATCTGTCTGTTATCACTGTAATTATGAAAAGAGATCTCAGCCTAATTAAAAAAAAAGGGAATAACATGGGCCATGATTATAGTATGCAACACTTCTTAATTTATGTACATAGTGGTTTCATTTCCAGCTTGCTGAATATGATTCTAAATTGTTTCATTATTGTAAAAGAAAACTATGACAAATTATCCTGTGCTATTTAGGTTATTGGAATGTACTGCTGCTTAACCTATGTCAATTAAAGTTTATTACAATATCTGTGTCCAGTGTTCTTAGCTGTTTTGTCTAAGGTAGCACAATTTACTTTTCTCCTACCTGAAGACAGAATTCATAACTTGATTCAAAAACTACATAAGTAGATGAGTCATTCTATATTAAAATTTCTCTGTTCATACAGAAACATTATAGGACTTAGTTTTATAGTTCATAATGTGTTAAATGGATTTATGGGTTAACGCTGGTTAATAGCTGAACAGAAGGTGTAAGAGGGTAATTAAAAGTCAAGTTTTACATGTTCAAAAACTATGTTGCCAGTTTCCTCACAAAGAAGTGTAACAGATGTTTTCCCATTCAGATTTTAATCTTGGTAGGTGACAAATCATTATCAACAACTGTTGATTAAGAGCATTTAATACCATAGGGACATGATGATGAAGAGGTGAAGAAGTCATCACTGGAACACACTTTTGTGTGTGCTTAAAATTTAAAAGCTGTCATCTGAGTTATTAGGACTGTTTTATTCCCTTTTTTCCCCCCTTTTTTCTTCCTTTCTCTCCCCCCCTCCCCCTTTATTTTTCTTCCCAGAAAGAGCATGTGTGTTCATTTTGATGAATTAGCACTGGAAAATGTTACATAGTCAGCTTCTTGGGAAGTTTGGTAAAATGAAAGGTTCCATTTAACTTCCCACACCATCCCCAAGTCTTTTATATTTGCAAGTTACCATGAACTTGGAAAATAATCAAAATTTTGTTGTATATTTTGTTCCTTTTTGTAGATGTTAACTTTTAAGTATTTTCAATGGCTTTTTCCTGATTTCCAATGCAGGGATGTGACTCATCACTTACTTTTTAAATTTTTTTGCAGTGCAAATAAATAATGATCAGTGACTAATTTTGTAAATTGAACCAAGTGCACAACCTTGCATTTTCTCAATGAAAGCCTTTGGCCTAGAAAACCTGGACTGTATTTCAGGAGCTGACTTGGCTTTGGTAGAGCATTAACATATTGTCTTGTTGATAGAAAATCACACACAGCACTTTGCTACAGTTTAAGTTTTGGACTCTGTGGTATTTACAGTTCTTGCTAATGTCAGATCTGTAATGGATGTTGGGATATGCAGCAAAGTAAAGGGAGTAGCCAAGGAGTGCTTCATGAGAAATGCTGTAGCTCAGGGAATTCATTAGGTTGGTTTTGAACATTTGCAGTTATTGAAGAAAAAGTGTATTTTATTTTTTAAACTTATTTTTAAAAGGAGCTTTATAAAATTATTGTGGTTTATGAAGCATTGGTTTGCTATTATGCTGAACTCCTCATGTCTTAGTTATGTGGTTTTGCTTGTATGAGGCATTTAAGAAAGCAATATATGACTGAATTGATGCCTAGAAATTCAAATAAATCCTCAACTGAACTATTTAGGGGCCATAGACACAGCCTGTAGGGGGAAGTGGGACTTCATTACATTTATGAATGTGTGTAGATACATTCAAACAATGTTTAAAGTTTTGTTTAAACTGATGGATACTGGAATATCTCCGAGTCAAAGCAGCAATTAGAGCAAATAGTCTGTGTGGAAAGAGATGTGAATCCCTGAATGCAGATTCAGATAAAACCCAATTTTCTGACCCCATATACCCATGTACAACTTTCTGACTTCGTGTGGATGGAAAATGACACTGGAAGATGAGTTTTGCTGCTCTGGTGTTGGTTCCCACGTCCACTGGATATGGAACATGGGAAACTTCAAATACAGCATGTGCAAAGCCAGGCAAATGCCTGGGGCTGGGCAGAGCCACTGTGAGCCTGGCTGTGCCTCTTGGCTCTGGCTGCAGAGGGGCTCCCTCAGGCAGGGACCATTCTTGGACTCAGAGAGGTGCGAATGCTTTTATTCCATGGATCGAAGTTCTTCAGCTGGGTGTCTTTGTTGGGCTAAGTAATGGAATGTAACAGTGAAGAGAGAGGGAAATGGAAGGAATTCCCCAAATTTCCAATGGCTTTGGTCTCCGTTTCTGATGATGCTGAAGTCTGGGGTGCCTTACATGCTTTTGTGCCTAAGAAATCAGAGTGGGGATGTAATCTCAATAATAACAATATTGAAATTTTTGTGGATGTGATTTGAGAACCTGGCAGGAAATATTTCTTGAAGGACAAGAGCAGATGAGCAGTGAGGACAGGAGGAGTCATTCCTTCTTTTCACTTGTCTAACACCTACAGTTTCTAACCCTTTAGAGCCTTTGAGGTTGCCTTTCAAAACCTATAAAGATATTATGCTGAAGAAACACCACTCTTTTCAGACTGAAAAGTTTCAAGTGAAATAGTAAAATCCATGTTTCAGTCATTAAGGGCAAAGTGTACGTGCAGATGTGTAGTACACTCCTGCAGAGTTCATGCAGCTGTCTGAGGCAGTAGTACATGAACGTGTGTTCTTGGCCTCTCTCACATGTGAGAGTAATTCAGTGCCCAGACTGAAGTGAGCCCTCAGCCCTGCAGCCCCATATGCCCTGTGAGGAGCTGTGACTACCTGATCAGAAGGGCACTGTAAATGGTTGTTTCTCATTCACAAAGAGCCAGTGTGCTCTTAAAGCAAACATTGAATTGATATTTTTCTTCTTCTGATGTCTAGATATTAACCTGATGTTCACATCCTGCTAGAGTAATACAAAATTCCCAATTGAGGAGAGTGAATCCTGCCCAAGCCTTCCAAAGAGCAGAGCTTGTGACTAATTCCGTGCTCATAACTGTTGTGAAATGTAGTGAGGGTTTGCTGGGGAGGAGTGCAGACATCGCTGTTGTTGGAGTGAATTGGCTGGAGACTCTGCCCAGGCTGCCCCTTGAAGAGCTGTTGGCCAGCTGTGCCTGCTTATTTGTGCCTTAGTTGCCAAATGTTATTGTGACTGGGTGATTGGCATGTCAGATTCAAACAGGAAAAAAAAAATAGGTCTTTTGTCTTGACCTAAGGGACTTCCTTAATGAAGGAAATTGCTTCTGCCTTAGTGGAGTGGCAAGTAAAAACTTTTAGGTGTAGCAAAAAAACCTTTTGGTCTCACAGCAAGAATTCAGAAATCCAGCTTCAGCATCCTTTAATTGAGCCTTTAGAGTTTCCTTCTGAAGCACTTACCTGGAAGAGTTAAATTAATCACCAAGTCCTTGTGCTGTAGCTGCTCTCCTGTTGTTTTTCTTGTGCTCAAAGATGATTAGTTGCCTGGACAAGCTTGGCGTCTTGAAATCTGAAACTGTCTCTTGGCATTTTTTAAATGCTTTGAAATCTTTGTTAACATTTAGTGTGTAGTATTAAATATTACTATACCCTGGTGTTCTAAAAATTGATAAACTTGTTAAGGGAAAGGCAGGGCAGGTGAGCTTTTGAATAATGGTTTCTCAGAAACATTAAATATAATTTTATATGTACTGGAGATTGTGTTTTTCGCATGGTAAAACTGTGAATGATTTGGTTGATGTACCTCTTTAACTGGGAGTCTCTGTTAGTAATACATCTTCATGGAAGTTGAAGTTAAAAATTATTTCAGATTTTAATTAAGTGTCTTTTAACTGGGCCAAAGGGCAAAGCCACACTCTGAATGTTTTCTCGAAGAACATACATCCTCCTCTCTTCTGTAGTTAAAAAATTCTGGAAAGCAGCAGTTAGAAATACAGTGCTGAAATTTTCCTTTTATATATCTGTTATTTTGTTCCTATATATCATACTAAAACTCAGTACAAGTAGTAAGTTAGCTGGTTCTGACAAAGGTTATTTCTTTCTCAAAATATTGAATGAGTGTCTATAGTTATATATGAATGTTAATAACTTGGCTATGAAATATTTGCCCACTATTACCAGCACTGTACTAACATCTTTGAGGTTTGGGGTTTTTAAAAGTTGGTTTTCATCTCAAATTTGCTTTCTTTTTTAAAGAGGTGAACTGAATATCCAGTTAGCTGCAGTGATGTTAATACTTCACTTCTTAGAGGTGAAATTTTTGGAAAGTTCTATTTTCAACAGATTGCATTAATATACATTACAATTATCCTATTTGCTAATAGTTACAAAAGAGATGAATTCTATGCATGGTTTTGAGTAACTGAGGTATCAAGGCATGTGCCATTGTTATTTTCCTTCAGTAAAAGCACATAAATTTTATACATTTCCATATATCTTGTTATGACTGATCAAAGTCAGACTGTGATCCCAATAATGCAAATAATGTCTTTCATCATTGTGTGAATCAGAGTAGTTTCAGACCTACCAGCTCTTACATTACTCATCTTGTGGCACTGACTTGATTTCCCAAAATGTAAATATCTGTCAGAAATAGCCAAGTGTGGAAGGAAGGACATCAGTAATGCAGCCTGTGTGGATCACATCCCACTTTTGATCCATTCAGGGGATCCCCCCAGTGTAGGTCCGTGCAAAGGTCTGTGTAAAGCAGTGGGCACTATTCTTTTATTCATAAATTAAATTTGGAGCTTTCCAGTTACCAAGAACACATCAGGCTGTAGCTAGGGGAACAGCATAGACATAGATCCCTTCCCTTTCCCTCCTTGTGTTTTGTGACATATTTTAGAGTCCAGAAGGTCATAACTACTTTTAGACCAATCTTCCAAAGCACTGGAGAAAGTGTGAGCTAAAAAAGGGAGCTTTTTAAGCTGCATATTGTACCAATATTCCTTTTATTTAGGTAGCATAGGAGGTCTAGTTCTTCCAGTGCATGTGCCTGGAAACACAAGCTAGTAAATACTACAGATTTATAAATTATAGGTTTCTCAGATGTCTTTTTTTTTTGCATTAATAAAGTATCAGTATGAATTTTTGTGTTCTTCTTAAGTGCATAGACATATTTATGCAGACAATAAGAGCTATATGGGATATCAACCTTGCCATTTATCCTACAGACTTGGCCCTTCTCTGACTTCTTTACTAATACAGCTCAGCAATGAGTGCTAAGCATTGATCACATAGAGCAAATAGGAATCAATTATGTATTATGAGGTTAAATGGACCATAATGAAAAGTCTGTTGCTATAGCATATATTTATTATAATTAATCTATCTAAAAATGAATGCTATTGATATAAAAATAATGATAGCAATGTCAGCGTGACTGGAATACCAAACTCCTTTTGAGGTCATCTTGGGCAGAGATGGAAGAGTTGTGTGGTGTATTCCAAAGGTCTGATAAGGATTTTTGCATTTATGGGGTTATTCATTAGGGAACTCAGCAGGAACTGCCCAAAATTTTTGTAGCAAGGTTTATGTGATTTCTGCAACATTTCTATCCTCAAGATGATGCTCAGTGAAAGCTCACAAGAAAATGTGCCAGGTAATTTAATTGTCTGGTAAGTAAGAGTCACTTGTTCTGTAAGGGTTTAGATGCTTTGAATATATTTTATTTTTCATCCCACATTTTCAAGTAACTTTATGGTTCTAAGTTTCTTAGGTAGCAGTAGCTTAATATGCTCTGCTATTCTTCCTTTTACTCTTTTTAATAAGATTTATAGGTGATGGGAACCTCTGGAAGGAAGACACATGTTTGCCAAATTCCAGGTTCCTCCTGACCTGGGAGTCACACTAATGGCCACCAGGAACTGTGCACTTAGCAGAAGAGCAAACTAATTTGATTTTGTGTGTTGTAAAAATACAAACCAAGCATAACGATAATAATGCAAAGTGTAACAGAAATATTGTATTACACTAACCCTTTGACCTAGGGGCACTTAACTCTCCAATATTTATGTATTTATGTTCTTCTAGAGGTTTCCTTCAGTATTGGAAAGCAATGTGTTCAAGGGATGAATTTGTGGATGTTTTCATCTTAAGTGAGAATAAACATTTACTGCAGAATTTCATGCTGCTTCTGACTACTTACCAGCTAGTGATTATATTTATTGGTGCTCTTATACTAGTAACAATATAAATGTTTAATTTTGGATTTTTGTTTGGTTGTTTGTTTTTCTTTTAAATTGTCCGTAAAGCAAATTGATACTTTATAGATTTCTCTCTTTTTGCTTCCAGTTTTTTAATTAAAATGTAATTACCAATTCACATTTAGGAGTCTGTCATCTTTTAGCATTGGTTTTTCTTTATTAAACTGTAACCACAAATGTCACATAAGAACAGAACAATTGCCCTGTAGTTTCAGATTATGGATTTTTGTCATTATGATTGACTTGAATATACAATACTTGAATATATATGAGATATGAAGACACTTGGATGTTCATATTTTCTTTTAAAACAGTCCATAAAACACTAAAGACAGTTTTCATTCTTTTGTTCATACTCTTAACATTAACTCAAGTCTAGAAGCGTTAAAGACAAATATTCTTTTTTTCTACTTAACAAATCATCCTAGATCTGTGAAATTCTGAATCATTACAGAAGCTGGCAGAGCATACAGTCAGAATGACTTCTGCAATGCAGAACATAACAGAGATTCTTAAAAAAAAAACGCATAAAGATGTGGGAGTCACGCGTTGATCTGATTTTTTTTAGAGTTACAGTTAGCTAAACTCTCAGTCACTTTATCATTTATTCAGTAAACATTGTTTATTAGCATTGGTTTTTCAGTTACTCTATCTCTGTATGCTGTTACAATTTTTCTTGGTGTTAATTTTTTCTTAGTATGTGCATAGTCATCTTCATAAAAGATATCCTTAGCACATTTCATCCCCACTAATATATAACAGAAGGGCTTCTTCAGAAGTCAGGGCATGAGTGCATGAGGTAATGACCAGGCAAAGTAATCTCTGTGGCTTTATTTACTGCCCTTACAGTAACCATGGGGTGTGTTTGGGAAGCCCTGAAGGGGAACCTTTTTGTTTCTCACTTGGCCTCTCAAAAGACTGTAAGACTGGCAGCTGATGTTTTCATCAGTGACTCAGTTAGTTTTTTGTGTTCTCATAGAATCAAATATTTGAATGGCCTGGATTGGAAGGAACCTTAAAACTCATCTTGTTCCAACCACCTGCCATGGGCAGGGACACCTTCTACTTAGACCAGGTTGCTCCAAGCCCTGTCCAACCTGGCCTTGGAAACTTGCAGGGCAGCCACAGCTTCTTCATTTTGTGTGTCCCTGCCCAAGGTGCACTTCGGGTGAACTGCTGTCTGACCTGTTGCTGCCTGCTGCAAGCTCTTGGTTCTGCCATAGCTGATTTGGGCACATATTGTAGTGTAATTGCCCACTTGAAGCATTGCTCCTGCTTTGCTGGATGCTTTTGCTGTTAGCTGGGGAATACACTTTCTTTTGGAGACTTAATAACTGAGTAAACAAACCCTCCTTGTAGCATACAGGGAAATGGAGTGCATGGAAGGGCATAGGGCAGTTTCTACCCAACAGCTTTATTACCTGCTGAATGCACTTTTGGAATGGAATATGTTGCATGTAAAGAATTAACTGTTCTCTAACAGTCTGATAATAAGCAGAGTCCCAGTGGTAGCTTATTCATATAATGTAACAAGTTAATCTTGTTAGTGTGAGTTTTATCTAGCTTCATAATCACTGAATTTGATCATTTCCTCTTGGATGCTCATTTTCGTCCTGTTTTCTGCATGGTCTGCCATACCCTTCCCTGTGCTTAAGCTGAAGCTGGATGATTCTGAACAGCTGTAGCCCCTCTCTGCACAATTCAGAGCTGCAAAATTCTGCAGGAGCAATTCGGGATTCCTGCAGTGGGTTGTGCCCTGTCACCTTCTAATGACATGCAAGAAAAGAAAATTTTTTTTGTAGCATAGAGGTGTCTAGTCCTTATGGCCAAATTCAAGGTGGTGCCTTGTGCCTGTCCTAGGATCCTGTGTGCAGAGAGCAGGGCACCGAGCAGGAAGCTTCCCCTCTGCTCAGGCTGTAGACACCTTCAAAGCCCATTCTTGGACTTCGTTTGTTTTTTTT